>VYZQ01015664.1:13719-30502 GCA_013400655.1 Mystacornis crossleyi | reverse complement strand
TCGCGGCCCCGCTCTCCTCCTCCTCCGGGGACGCGCCGCTGCCCTCCATGGAGCCGCGCTACCTGCGCCGGCGCCGTGCCTGGTCCGTGCGGAGCGCTGCCGGCCGCCGCGGCGCGGCCATCACCTGCGGGACAGACCAACAGCGCTCAGCATCCGCGCCTTTCTCCGCTCCCCCCGCCCCCGCTTCTCAGGATTGGTATTCGGGGCCGCTGCTCCCGCAGGCGGGGCCGTCTCTGGTTTCCGGGGCTAAACCTCCACTTCTCCTTTCACTGGGGGATCCAGCCTGCGGCTCGGCCGCCTCCCGCTGCCCGCGGCTAACTGCGCTAGCTCAGCCCCCGAAAACCTGAGCTCTTCTGGTGGGACCGGGGATCGCCCTGACGAGCACCTCAACAGCCTGAAAAGCAATTCTGGTCTTCTCGCTGCTCTGCAAAAAATGTAAGCAGTTTGCAGGCACTCATTCCTTTTCATGACAACTGGTCCCTACACTGCGCTGGGTGATGAGCAAAAATTTCCTTTAACCGTAGATATTTAGGAGTACTGTCACAATGTACTCACCTTGTGCAACTATTTCAGTGGAAGGCTGAGGCTGCAGTTTATTCTGGAAGGCGATTCCCCACTAGCCAAGTTTGCCTTTGCATGACCTTCGGGAAGTTTTCTTCATATCAGTACTCCTCATATGCATTCACCCTGTTTAAAAGAAAAAGATGTTTGAAAAAGATGTTTAAAAAAGATGTAAAAAGATGATTATTTTTTAAATCGATATATTCTGTGTTTAGTCAGAATATTAGTCAGAATATTAAAGTTATGTTTCTTTTAATGATACGTCTAGAGTATCTTGACACCATAAGTATGCTAATAATCCTAATTGTTTACAAAACATATGGAAGTATTTTTTCTGTTCTTGGGACAAGAGCAATCTCACATTTGTGTAGCAGCATATGTAGCTGTAATGCATTAGCAAGGTGTAAATCAAGACTTCATAAAGATTGCTTCATGTCTTTATTCAAAGATTTATAGCTTCTGTTAATAAAAAGTAGAAGCAAGGGGGAAAAAAATCACAATAGATAATTAGAACATGAAGTCTCTTGTGGGAAAAGGCAGGATACAGGGAGGGCATGGCTGTAAGTAGGTTAGTCCCTGTCAGCACAATCACCACCCAGTTGTACCTTCATTTCACAAATACAGTTTTTAGAATTTAATGAAGTGCCATTTGTTTGCCTCATGTTTGTTTATGAATTTTCCAGACTTGGTTTAAGTTTTGATGAGTGACGCATAAAAATTGTCCAAATGTACTTAATATAATTTAATAAGCATCTGCAGCCCTGATTCTATTTTTAAGGAGGTTGTTAATTTCCATTAAAATCCCCTTTGTCAGTTTTTTCACAGTCCTCAAGGAACACTCATTTCTATATAAAATATGCATTGCGGCTTCCTTTCAGCAGACATGATTCATTCACCCTGTTAAATTGGCATTAGGGAGATCTAACTTTTTAATTTTTTTTTTTTTACTGAAAGCATAATTGCAAAGTGACATTGTCTGGAAACCCCTGACACAGACAGGAAATCTAGAAGGCCATACCTGCAATGCAAATGTTACTTAAATGATAATATCAGTATTCCCTCATGGTCTTTTATTTTGTGCACTTGCTCGGTGACGGGCTTTCTACTACAACAGATCACATTCAGTTAGACTGAATCAATGCTGAAGTTTGATTTCTGGATACTGGAGACTTTCAGACCATAACAACAGCACTTTAAAACTTATTAGAATGAGTAGATTTCACTAACTTAGTATTTCTCATCTGAGTGTTTAACAGTCTGGCACTTAGGAACTTTCTATGACTGTATGAACTTTGGATAGCTTTAGTGACAGATTTCCTGCTGTCCAGACCCAAACTCTGTGAGTTTTCTGTGGTTTTAACTACACAAGGAGAAATGCAGTGATCTGTGTATACACTTGGTGTGTTTATGGAAGATGTACTTATTCATTAATAACTTAAACTGGGCAGCATCCCTGTTGATGTGATTGTGTTTTTCACTGAGTCTGAACAGTACACAGAGCAACTACTCTAACTGACACTGGCAAAATCACAAAGGTCCAATGGAGGTAGCTATGAAAACATCTAGGATGCCACGCTTTAATGTACAGTTATACTAAGAAAATTTCTACAAATATATAATTTGTGACATGAGTAATTGCAACATTTTGTGTCTGCTTTCTTGGGCTGAGTTCCCCAATATTCAATCCTCCACACAGTTCAGGATAGCTTGGCTTCCTCAGTCATAAACATTCAGTGGGTGCTAATACACTCTCCCCCACTGCTCTCAATATTCTGGCCTTTCCTCACACACCTCACTTCTGACACCTTTTCTCCTAACTTATACCTGTGTACCCCCCGTACAAGAAGGAATGAGTAGCTTCAGATAGTTTCAAGCTCTTAGTCTATGGCTTGCTTTTGCAAGCGAAACTACAAAAGAAGAATGAAAGAGAATGCTACCAAAAATTAGAAGTATGGATGAGAAGGCAAAAACAGTAACTCTAATACCAGTAATAGCTCTCTATGGTGAAATGTATTTCTTGCATTATATCCCAAAGGAAAATTACCATTTAGAATATAGTAGTTGAAACAATAACCAGAAAAACCTATCTTTTTAACTTTCTCAGCTAATTAAAAAAAAAGAGTGAGATCCTCCTCAAACACAGTTATCATACCTTTTCCCATATTCATATATCTGCTTGGCTTAGAAGTTTGACTTGATACATTTCAAATGCTATTGAGAAAGAAGCTTGTAACAAACACCTGTATTAACATTCCCCTGAGGAATCACAAGAAGGAAGGACTGATGGTATGGCTTGCTAGTGGCAAGCAGCAGATCTGAAGAAAATTATCCTCTGGTATATCCAAAGCTAATTACCAAAAATATGTTGAATTTCATGCTGAGCACAAGAAGGACTTAAATCAAAGTATCAGACGCAATTAAGGCAACAAGGAACTATATGGTAAAGCTGAAGCCTTAGAAAAGCTGAAAGAGGATTTGGAGGATTTTGTCAATGACAGCAATGACGATGCCAGCAATGACCGTGCCAGCAACGATCACGCCAGCAATCTCAGCACCTCTGTCTAGTTCAAAACAAAATACAAGAATTATTCAAAGATGAAGCTGAAAAAACAATTCAGAGAAGTTGTGGAACCTTTCCATTATTGAGCAACATGACTGATCTGAGTTAAAAGGTCATGGATTCAGTAGGAAACAGGAAGATACTGAAAGGGCCTGATGGAAATACAATACCGAACTCCTCCGTTCTTATCTACACTGATCAAAGAGTTGTACTGCTGTTCTGGCAACACAGAATATTCAAAAGGCACTGAACTGCAGAAGATACCTGATAGCTGTGATGATTCAGAATAATCTGACCACCCGATGATCTCATTTGGCTTAAAACAAACTTGGTTTTAGCATTTTTTTCAAAACTCATGAACAGGATAGGTACCGGAAAAGGAAGCAAGCTACTGAGGGTACATGGTACCTATGGACTGAGGTCAGCTTTTATACTGGGGACTTTTAAGAAGCTAAACTACTTGGTCTGAAAATGTTTTCATTATCATGGGCTTGGTCTAGGGATGATGTAATGTTAATAGACAGAGGAGCTGCCAACAAACATGAACTGTATTTACAGACTTGGCAATGACACACAATATCCTGAATGTGTGGCCCCAACCTCAAATGCTGTGGGACATTGCTCAAGTAACAGCAGAGATAAGAAGGCACAGTTTTTCTGACAGAGAAACTGTAATGAAGAGCTGCAGGTAAAGTTTCCTGGCATTGCATTCATCTGCCAGTCCTTCTGATAAAATCCAATTAAACACTTGTATTGAATTGTTCTCTTTATTTTGTTTTGTGCAGTGCCAGTAGCCTTTGATCCAAACCACCTCCTCTAGAAAGACCCACTTTCTCCAGGGACTATGTGCATGTGGGAGGATTGGGTCACCAGTCTCCAGTTCACAAATGGAAACAGCTCTGACTCAAGTCTTGTCTTGTAAATAAAAGCAGTGCTTTCCCTATCATAAGCAACTCTAATTTACATAAGCAGGCTATCTTCCCCAGGAGACTTTGCAGTTCAGAAATGACAGAACGCCATTCTGCTCCACTTTAGTCCAGAAAAAATGCTCTTGTAAAAACTTGGACTGCCAAATTTTACTTCAGTAGAGAAGTCCCTTGGGATAGGCGCGTCACCTGATTGAGATGATTAGGGAGTCCAAAGAGGCAGGATCATCAAAAGAGAAAAAACATCTCTTATATTTATTTTAAAAACTAAACAATGACTTAAAAGTACAACTGGCCAGAGTGTAATGTAGGCAGAGTCAAGTGTAGCGTAGTTTCTATACTTATAAAAATGTTACACTCCTGCTCATTGAGTAGATCTGTGAAATTTGGAGGGCAAACGTGTTCTCTTTGTAGATGGGGAAAACATCTGGAGCTTAAAGATGCCATTTCTCTGAAAAGGGCCTGCACTGCTTGGATCCTATTACAGATTTAAACATTAAATCTTAACCACTTCATTAATATCCTGTTTGTAAGAAAAAAGTACAATTGTTTTTCAATGTGCCACCTCAAGAAAAACAGCAGGAAGAATAATTCTTTTTCTCTCCCTTTTCTAAAGTTAGGTATGATACAATCCTAGTGCCTTGCCCTGACTGCTGGATATATGGCTTTTATAGTATTGCCTTCACACAAGGTGTGAATGCAAATTTTGACCTCTCAAGGTGCTCTAATTTTCTCACAACATGTAATAGAGGTATGAATGTTTTTAATCTCGTAACTACATTTTCATACAACCACAAAGAAAAATAAACATTTAAGAATTGCAGCTTATGACTACAGACCACACAAGAAACATGTGGACAGCAGTTCCTCATCAGAAACTCAGAGGAAGAAAAGGCTGTGTGTGTCTGGGCAGGGAGGAAGAGAGAGAGGAAGTAAGTCATAATAAAAATATTATCAAAAGCCTAATTAAATCGATATTATAGCTAACAAATCCAAACTAAAAACATACAAGTTCTAAACGGTCATCATGACCAGAGAAAAGGTTTCCGAACAGTGATATCCATAATGACAAACATTCTCTAAAAAGGAAACTATCTTTTTGAGTTCCTTCCAGTTTAGATTCCTCAGAAATAGTTCGGGAGGAGTAGTGTCTCTCAGGAATTCTCACAGCAAAAAGGAAATAACACTCCCACAAAAGCAAAATCTAGCAAAGATTAAGTGCAAGTTCTCTTCAATAGCCCTTAAAGAAAGTCTTTAAAAAAAAAAAAACCAAAAAAAAAAAAACCAAAAAAACCCCAAAACAAACAAACAAACAAACAAAAAAACCACAAAAAACCAAAAAACCCCCCAAAAAAACACCAAAAAACAAACAAACAAAAACCAGTTAGAAAGAAGTTTTGAGTGACTACAATAACTTTGGGAAAAACTCCAGGGCTGATGTGTCTTTATCACTAACGCACTACAGGTAAGGAGATAAGTATGGCATGGCAACACCATGCTGAATGTAACAAAACTTCTTAAGCAAAATTGCTCCTAATTCTAGACATGGGCTCACAGCTGCACTTCTAGATATGAGAGGATGTGGTCATGTCTGTGAAAAACTGAAGTTTATCCAGTCTTGAGCCAGCTTCCCAGCAGAAAGGTGATACCTAGCATAGGCACTCTCTAACAGCCACACTTGATGGCTTTGGGGAAAAGGTGGCTTGTGCTAGTAGCAACAAGCTAACTGCTAGAGAGCTACTACAGCAAGCCTTAGTCAGCCTGAGAAATGCAGAGCTCACACTTCTTCAGGGCTTGGTATGTTTGCTCTGTGACTTGATGACTCTGCACAAGTGTAGGCACATGAATATTCTGCATGCCGAAGGCTTTCTTAGGCTGGTGAAGAAACCCTAGGCAAACCAAGTATAAGTGTAAACAAAGCAACAGATTTATGCTACTGAGGGAAAAAAAAAAAAGACTGCTAGAGCATATTGTGGATAATTAAAGTTTACATTAGTTGATGGGGAGAGTGAAGGATGGGCTCAAGGAAATCTATAGAAGGTGACCAAATACACATAAAACCCAAAAAGTGCATTCAGCTTAGGAGGATCCTGAGTGAGAAAACTGTCAGGGTATTGATATTCAAAGACAAAGAAGTATCCCACAGAGAAATACAGATTTTTATCCTGCCACATACTTCTGTCAATACTGGGTTATGGTTCATCTAGCAGGCAGGATGCTGGTCTAGGTGGACATTTCATCTGACATGGGAAGATCCTTATTCTGATGTAATGAAAGGGAACTTAAGTATGTGCCTTGCTGGAAGGCACTTGGGAAGCAAGGGTAAATGAAATCTGACAGGAGCCTAGTTGATCTACAGATCCTTTCTGACCTTAAATTCTGGAAGTTGCCATACACAGGAGCACTGACTTGAAGCAAAGCATCAGCTTGTGATGATTAAAAGCCTCATTTAAGCATTAGTGTGTAATGTACTGTAATGTGATAATGTTGACTGCAGAAATGCTTTTCAGTATTAAACTGTATTGTCAACAAATTGCAAACGTATTCAAAGTCTCTACAAACACTTTGGCAATGTTGGTACTAATAAAAAAGGAAGAGAATATCCACTGAGAAGCCAAGTCAAGCAAACCAGCAAATTAGTTTAGACAGATTTTTGAAAATCAAAGTAGAGTCAGGCTTGGTTTTGCATTCCAGAAGAGCACATGATCTCCATAAATGTACTGCACTCTTCCAACACACCTGCTCTGTATTGCATTTAGTACAGAGGATGGGGCAACATGTTTGGAGGAAATTAAATTCCTGCTTTAAGATAAAACTGGATTTTTCTTTTTATATCATTATGGAAAGGACACACAGATTAAAGAGTCCAAAGCACCAGAAATCTGCCAAAATATGTCACCATTGGGCTTGAGAAAGACCAAATGTGAGAGGTAACAACAGACGTCAAAGGGAAGCAAACGCTCCCATTTTTCTGAGACTTATGCCTAGGGAAAAAAAGTAAAAGAAGAACCTCTAGAGAAGGCAATTATGAAAACACTTTTTTCCCCAGACAAACTGTAGATCTGGTACTTAAGAGAAAAAAGCCCCACTTTTAGAAACTGAACCGTTTCACTGATTAATTGACAAATTAAGTAAGTGATGCTTAGAAAGGCAGAGGTCCTTTATATACGTGGTGAACAGCACCCCTGTCATTTTTGGAGATCACATATCTCGTCTCTTTGCCCAGATACTTCTTCAAACTTCAGGTTTACACTCATTCTAGCTGCAACTAAAATTTACACTACAGGTAGTTTGATTTCAAGAATAATTCCAGGTTCCTGCAGACATTGTCTCTGTCAACATGTCTCTACACAGACTTTGGAGGGACTCAGTTACGGAGAGACCTGCCACAGTGCTAAACACGGCAAAGGCTGACTTTGAGGGCAGGTTTATCTGGCAGTTGGCAGTGCAGCAAAGATGTAAGACCTACGACAGCCAGATCAGATAGCAGAGCAAAACCTCCAGCATGACAACCCTAATCTGAAAGGAGGAAAGGAATCAGCTTGCACAGACTTCTCTCTGCCATGGCAGAAATGCTGCTGGTATACTTTGCTATTGGGCCTGTAACTGGGACCTACTAGGTGACTCACAGGCGTCTGACTTCTTTATTTCAGGAAAATCAGGCCAAGGTGAATACACATAGGGCCATATTCCCACACAGAACTGATCCGTGGGTGGGATGCACCTCCCAGTTCTCCTGCAAGGGCAGAGATTGATGCTGTGTGTCTGAGCTGCACAGCACTGCTGATGTACCTGTAACCAGCTCCTGGAATGGAAGCTGGAACACACGCACAGGTTCTGTACACATACGCATGGGTGGGTACAATTAGCTGCCAACTGATTTGGATCCTCAAAAATCAGCACATGAGACCTACGCAGGCCTAGCCAGTAGAAAAATGTCAAAGACCATGGGGATGAAGTACTTAGCTTGTGCAATCAGGTGACTTTAGTTCGTGCTTTGGGTGCCTTAGCCCAGAATCCTCTGCAAAATAAACCTAAATTACTTAACATACAGCAGTACTGACTCTTGCTGCTCCTTTGCCTTTCTGTACAGTAATTAGAGCTCTGACCAAGCCCCATGGGAAACCTGTCACCGCCCCTTCCCTTGCCTGACAAGACTAAAACCCCAAGTGCTCAAACCATCAAGTCTGTGAAAGAAGGGTTACTCTCCTTCAGACTAAAGCAGTATTACTTTTCAAAGAAACAATAAAAAAATGTTTCTGAGGGTGAGGAAGAAGAATCCTGGGTTCTGTTCCCTGACAAAAGGAAGTTTCTGTACTTCTTCCCATTGCCTTTAGTAGGTCAGGGCTCAGCTATATTGCCTGGAGATCTAAGCCATTCTGACTTGTGGTAGGATTGAAAAACACTTTTGCTGTTCTCAAAGCAGAAACGCATGCTGCAGTCATAGGTACTTTTGTGGCAAGCCTTTACTCTCAGGAGTACCTGTAGGCCGTCAGCCCAGATTTCACCAAACAATGGGAATACTTGGAGCAGCAATGATGCAACTGAGGGCTTAACAAAATATGAAACTACTTTATGTAATCATTGGAACTGAACAGAGAAAGAAGAGAAAATTCAGTGTAATACATGCTGTTTAGATTAGTAGAAGCATTATTTGCTGACCATTCTGAGACAGAAATAAAATAGGTTTCTATTCAAATACTTTTATTTCCATGGCCTGACACTTTCTGCCTCGGATGAATAGCATTTTTTACTACAATGTGAATTTCATACGCTGATCCTGGGTGTTCAGGCAAAGGTTTTCTGGCTACACTGATTTCTCTGACTAAGCTCAACTTTTACATCAAGAATTTAGGGCAAGGAATTCAGTATCTCCCAGTATAATGTTTTTTTCCATTGAACAAAGCAGACAGGTATCTAAATTTAAGGGACAGAAAAGACTGCCTGGTTATCTAATCTTATTCCTGCAAGAATAGGCCAAAGAATTTTACTCCTGTACCAAGCCAATAACGTCTGGATCAATTAGGTCAAAACGCTGCTCTGCTCAGATCATTCATCGCACACCTATTCAGTTACTCTGTTTTGGCCAATGGCCTTGATGGAAAAGCAGGTGTCAAACAGATCATCCTGAATACCTTGAAGAAATGTACATGCTGCTTTTCACTTTGGAATTCTCTTTCCCCAAAATGATTCATGCTCTTTTCTGAAGAGACATACAGACTGGCAACACAACTGTGAAGGGTAATGATGATCACAGGACTGTCCCATCTGCTTTTGGACTTTCTGACACAGAGTAGAAGNGTACACATACGCATGGGTGGGTACAATTAGCTGCCAACTGATTTGGATCCTCAAAAATCAGCACATGAGACCTACGCAGGCCTAGCCAGTAGAAAAATGTCAAAGACCATGGGGATGAAGTACTTAGCTTGTGCAATCAGGTGACTTTAGTTCGTGCTTTGGGTGCCTTAGCCCAGAATCCTCTGCAAAATAAACCTAAATTACTTAACATACAGCAGTACTGACTCTTGCTGCTCCTTTGCCTTTCTGTACAGTAATTAGAGCTCTGACCAAGCCCCATGGGAAACCTGTCACCACCCCTTCCCTTGCCTGACAAGACTAAAACCCCAAGTGCTCAAACCATCAAGTCTGTGAAAGAAGGGTTACTCTCCTTCAGACTAAAGCAGTATTACTTTTCAAAGAAACAATAAAAAAATGTTTCTGAGGGTGAGGAAGAAGAATCCTGGGTTCTGTTCCCTGACAAAAGGAAGTTTCTGTACTTCTTCCCATTGCCTTTAGTAGGTCAGGGCTCAGCTATATTGCCTGGAGATCTAAGCCATTCTGACTTGTGGTAGGATTGAAAAACACTTTTGCTGTTCTCAAAGCAGAAACGCATGCTGCAGTCATAGGTACTTTTGTGGCAAGCCTTTACTCTCAGGAGTACCTGTAGGCCGTCAGCCCAGATTTCACCAAACAATGGGAATACTTGGAGCAGCAATGATGCAACTGAGGGCTTAACAATATATGAAACTACTTTATGTAATCATTGGAACTGAACAGAGAAAGAAGAGAAAATTCAGTGTAATACATGCTGTTTAGATTAGTAAAATAGGTTTCTATTCAAATACTTTTATTTCCATGGCCTGACACTTTCTGCCTCGGATGAATAGCATTTTTTACTACAATGTGAATTTCATACGCTGATCCTGGGTGTTCAGGCAAAGGTTTTCTGGCTACACTGATTTCTCTGACTAAGCTCAACTTTTACATCAAGAATTTAGGGCAAGGAATTCAGTATCTCCCAGTATAATGTTTTTTTCCATTGAACAAAGCAGACAGGTATCTAAATTTAAGGGACAGAAAAGACTGCCTGGTTATCTAATCTTATTCCTGCAAGAATAGGCCAAAGAATTTTACTCCTGTACCAAGCCAATAACGTCTGGATCAATTAGGTCAAAACGCTGCTCTGCTCAGATCATTCATCGCACACCTATTCAGTTACTCTGTTTTGGCCAATGGCCTTGATGGAAAAGCAGGTGTCAAACAGATCATCCTGAATACCTTGAAGAAATGTACATGCTGCTTTTCACTTTGGAATTCTCTTTCCCCAAAATGATTCATGCTCTTTTCTGAAGAGACATACAGACTGGCAACACAACTGTGAAGGGTAATGATGATCACAGGACTGTCCCATCTGCTTTTGGACTTTCTGACACAGAGTAGAAGTAAAGACTGTAGTATGTCTGACTAATCTATGACTCAAAGTTGTCATTTTCAAGTGCTACAGAATAAAGGGTTGTTAATGCATGCAGTTAAACACGCCTTATTCAACAGTCACAGTGCTGTCCTTGCATTTATTAGTTTGCAATCTGGACAGAGCAGTACAGTCAGGACCCCAAGTAAGAAGTAAGACTTTTACATCAGAATGCAAGGCATAGACGTTTGGTTTTATGGTTATGATTTGGGGAGGTGTGAGAAGAAGCTCAGATTCAGGGGTCCCAGTTTGTGGTTCTGACCTTAAAGCTGATACTGAGGCTTTTCAGCCACTGTCATGTGAAAAGCTGCCTGATTTTGCAGGTATAATCCAAATATTTATTTCCTGTAAGACTGCAAAATGTCTTGGCAGAAATACTGTCCAGGTATTGGACTAACAGATTCTTGCAACTCTGTTGCCTGTCTTAAAGGTCTTCTATCACAGAGAATGAGTGGTATAGACCTCATCCTGAACAACAAGAAGCAGCAGTGAATTTATTACATGAATGCACATGAACAGCTTTTTCCCTCATTTTCCTGTATCAAAATGTAGAATTTCTTGGGACGCATGGCACTGACTAATTCCAGAGCTCACACTACAATACACTCAAATGACATTTACTGTTTCTGCATCTACTGTGGAAACCAAACTTCAAAACTCAATTATCAGTTGTCATTGAAGAAGTATGTTTGTGTACTGCTTACTTCCATGACTTTGAAGGGAATGAGGCTTGTGCTAGTAGCTTTCAACTAGAAACTGCCACCTAAATTTCACAGAGAATTTTGATAAAGCCAGAGTCTGACATCACTTTAAATCCCAATCCCACTGCAGTCAAGGAAAATTCCCACTACCTTCATGAGCATCTGGATTTCTTACACTGTTGCACTGGGTTTGCGTGGCAAGGTTTTGGCAGCAGAAGGGCTGCAGGGGTGGCTCCTGTGAGAAGCTTCCAGGAGCTTCCCCATGTCTGATAGAGCCAGTGCCAGCCAGCTCCAGGACAGACCCTCCACTGGCCAAGGCCGAGCCCATCAGTGATGGTGGCAGTGCCTCTGGGATGATAGAGTTAAGAAGAGGAAAAAGTTACTGCGCGGGAGCAAATTGCAGCCAGAGATGACAGGAGTGAGAATATGTGAAAGAAACAACTCTGCAGGCATCAAGGTCAGTGCAGGAGAGGGAGGAGGTGCACCATGGGCTGGAGCAGATTCCCCTGCAGCCCGTGGTGCAGCCCATGGTGAGGCAGCTGTGCCCCTGCACCCAACAGAGGTTAGTGATGGAGCAGAGATCCACCTGCAGCCTGTGGAAGATCCCACATTGGAACAGGTGGATGCTGTGGATGCCATGAACCTGTGGAAAGCCCACACTGGAGCAGATTTGCTGGCAGAACTTGTGACCCCACAGAGGACCCACACTGGAGCAGTCTGTTCCTGAAGGACTGTACCCAATGGGAGGGACTCACGCTGAAGCAGTTTGTGAAGAACAGCAGCCCATGGGAAGGACTTATGCTGGAGAATTTTGTGGAGAACCTTCTCCCATGGGAGAGACCCCTTACTGAAGCAGGGGAAGATTGTGAGGAAGAAGGAGCAATAGAGACAACATGTAATAAACTGACCACAATGCCCACTGTACCACTCAGGGAGGGGTAAAGGTTAAGAATTCAGGTGTAAACTTAAGCCTCAGAAAAAGAGAAGTATGGTGGGAAGATGTTTTTAAGATCTGGGTTTATTTCTCATTATCCTACTCTGATTTTCCTAAGTTGGCTCTGTTTTGCTCATAACAGTAACTGGTGAGTGATAGCTCACNACAGGAGTGAGAATATGTGAAAGAAACAACTCTGCAGGCATCAAGGTCAGTGCAGGAGAGGGAGGAGGTGCACCATGGGCTGGAGCAGATTCCCCTGCAGCCCGTGGTGCAGCCCATGGTGAGGCAGCTGTGCCCCTGCACCCAACAGAGGTTAGTGATGGAGCAGAGATCCACCTGCAGCCTGTGGAAGATCCCACATTGGAACAGGTGGATGCTGTGGATGCCATGAACCTGTGGAAAGCCCACACTGGAGCAGATTTGCTGGCAGAACTTGTGACCCCACAGAGGACCCACACTGGAGCAGTCTGTTCCTGAAGGACTGTACCCAATGGGAGGGACTCACGCTGAAGCAGTTTGTGAAGAACAGCAGCCCATGGGAAGGACTTATGCTGGAGAATTTTGTGGAGAACCTTCTCCCATGGGAGAGACCCCTTACTGAAGCAGGGGAAGATTGTGAGGAAGAAGGAGCAATAGAGACAACATGTAATAAACTGACCACAATGCCCACTGTACCACTCAGGGAGGGGTAAAGGTTAAGAATTCAGGTGTAAACTTAAGCCTCAGAAAAAGAGAAGTATGGTGGGAAGATGTTTTTAAGATCTGGGTTTATTTCTCATTATCCTACTCTGATTTTCCTAAGTTGGCTCTGTTTTGCTCATAACAGTAACTGGTGAGTGATAGCTCACTGTCCTTATCTTGACCCACAAGGCTTACATTTTATTTTCTCTTCCCTGTCCAGCTGAGGAGAGGAGTAATAGAGAAGCTTTGGTGGGGATGTGGCATCCAGCCAGGGTTAATCCACCACAACTGTACAGACAAATGTCTACGGTAGCTTTTTTTTTGAACTAAAGCAATGCAGGGAGTTGCAGTAAAAGGAAAGATGAAAGAAAGCTACAGGATAAGAGAAAAACTCTCCCATGAACAGATTTGTCTTTGACTGATGGAATCGGAACATTTGTTGTTCATATGCCACTCCCAAAGCAAAGGGTTGGCTTTTAGTTCTTACTGTCTAACACCTAAAATACAAGTTGCAGAAATAATAGTTCATCTCCAGAGCTAAGAGCCTGTTTTTTCAATCTACTTACAAGAGAGGGGGAAAGAGAAAAAAGGCAGAACTGCTTCCAAGAAAAAAACCCCAAACTATTGTATAACTCTGACAGGTTGGTAGTTTGAAATGATTCAGAAGTCCAGGAGCGTTCCAGCAGTTAGAGATCCAAGGCTGAGATGCAAAACTTACCTAGCTCCGTAAGTACTCCTGGAGGAATCAGTGACTAGAGAAACAACACCTTGTGCTAATCTATGAATGCATAAATGTCAAATAACTTCAATTAATGCAAATCATGTTGTGACAGACAACATAACAGCATGGAAGCTGCCTGACCAACTTATGTTGATTTGTATAGAAAGATTGTGGTTTCTGGCATGCTTCCAAGTGAGTTAAAAAAGGCTGTCAACCTGTCTGTTTCAGCCAGAGGCACAGCAATGGCAGCTTGTGAAACATCACACCTGAAAAGCACTTACGTGACACATCTTTCTTCTCCTTCCGACACACGGTGCAAAATCTGTAGAACCTCTGGATTTTTTCTATTTTGTTTTGCATTAAATAAACTGACTTAACCAATCATGAATTCCTGCCATCCTCGCTGATGAGGTATAAGAAAGAAACTGGGAAGTACCGAATGTGTAGTGCAGAATAAAAAACCCAGCCGACTCTTTCTTGCATTAACACTCAATCCCCCATATACAATACTGACCCACTCTTGTAATCCTTCCAAAGCCAAAACTGCCAGTTAGCATCCATGGAGCATTTTAGGATGAAGAAAAGGGTGCAGCACTGCCAAGCAATTGGTTCTGATCCTGCAGAGAGTTACACACAGATTCAAACACTCTGTTCACAGGACTAGCCCCACTCGTAATGCCAACATCTGCAGTGTAAACGGAGCACTTGCTTAATTAACTGCAGGAGGAAGGCAAAATCTCTATCCATTCACTGTCTTGTCACATGGTGAAGAGTTCTGGCACAGGGAACTGGGCAGGAATATATAGCCCAAGCTAGGGAAAGAGCAGGGTCCCTTCCTGCTCAATGACAGCTCACTCGCACATCAGGTTAAACTGGTTGTCAAATCCTGAACTGCTATAAAGTAATTCTTCTTCAATGAAAGGAACTAATCATGCCTGCTCGCTGACAAAACAACACTGAGACCACTGACAAAACAACACTGAGACCAAACATGAAGCAGAAACAATAAATGATAATTCCACTGAAAAATAAAACACCAGACATAAAAATGTCATGTCCTGAGAAGGCTAATGAGATAAAATACAAAGAAAATGAACTCATTTTTAAAATAGGTATTTTCAAGGATGTGAAGTGGTATAAAATGACTTCTCTGCTTCTGTTCAGAGGCAAGAAACAGGCTCCCAACTGCAATGCTGTAGAATGTCAGTAGGGATAAAGAGAAAAATCCCTGCAAAATCCACAAAGGACCTCACCAAGAAAAGAAAAGTATTAAAAAAAATTTAATCCTACTTTAAAAGAAATTTCAGTATTTCCTTTCATGTTTTATTACACCCTTCTTTAGCAGTCAGCTGCCCCTAATATCCTCTTGCAACAGGATGCTGAAACCCCTGGTAAGTAGGATCTGGATGCAGTCATCTAACCACATCATCATCTCTACAGTAACCTAGGCCAGCCCTAAATACTATAATCCTACTCTACTATAGTAAAGCCATTTAATGGCTTTCATTGAATGTTCCTGCCAAATAATGATGCTCTAATATTTATTGACATTTCAAGTCTGTCCATCTCTTTGGACTATTTGTTATATTGAAAAGTGATGTAAGCACAGCATTCGTAGAAGGAAGCTATTACAGATTTCCGTCTTTTGATATTATCAAGGTGCAGTCCTGCAAACTCCAGCTTCTAAGTGGCACCACTCACTTCCGTGGCACCACTGCCAGGAGTCCTGCAGAGCAGAGAGGAGCTGGGGCAGGCAAGGGACCAGTCCTCGACTCTTGGCAGGTTCTCATCAGACACTGCCATTAGCAGTGGATGACCAGAGGATCCCACTGGCATGCACTGGATGTCCTAATTAAAGAGTGAATAAATGCTGTGTGATGGGCCCTGGGAAAAGGAGAATGCAGAACAAGTAGGATGGGCCAGACAGTTAAACAGGGGAGGAAATACTGCTTTGCCAATACTAGTGACAATTTAATTATTATTTTCCACAAACATTCCACTTAATTCCTTTCTGGGAGACAGATGGTTAAGTCCTTGAAAAACAGAGGAGCCCTTTTGCTTCTCAGCTCATACAGAAGGATGGTTCTATTTTATTGCTATTCTATTTTTTGTTGTCCTACTTTTTTTCCCTAGCTTTTTGCTCTAGTTTTCTATTGTCCGGTTTAATTTCTGTGGAAAAGCTTTATAGAATATTATTATTTCTAGACGGTTTTATTTTTTCTTGATGAATGAAAAAAGTTGGCTATAGGATTTAATACTATCATCTTCTGTGCTACGTGTAATTTGGGTTCAGGAGTCTGCTTTTTGTTGCTTTAAAGCACCAGACATATAAACCCACCTAATGAAATTAAGTACAGGGGTTTTTGAGGCATCTTCCACCCTGCAAAATCCTGCATGTATATGCTCACCCAGGGCTTGCGAGTGGTTTTAGTAGGATGGGGTAGCACGCCATGAAGAATTTATAGCGGGAAGCAATCTCCTGCTGTTACACATCCCCAAACATTAGTGTAAAGAGTCATTTAGAATTTTTAATAGGTCAGCAGGATAAAAAAATAAAATACGCAGGCATCAGGGTTGGCTCCTCTGCGACATACGGAGAAGGGATATGGAGATATGCCCGGCCTCCCCGCTGCCCAGGGGAGGTGGATTAAGGGGGCCAGAGGAAAAAGAAAAAAGCACGATTAAACCTGACTGTGCTCCAGCAACCCCCCTCCAACACACACGGCTACCGAGGCTCCGCGTCGCGGTTCTTACCGCAGATTTCGGCAGACATCGGCACCAGCCCTCCCCGGCGGCTCCCGGCCCCGGCCCCGCTCCCGTCCCGCTGCCTCCCCGCTCACCTTCCGGCGGCGGCCGATGAGCCCGCGCCGCTCTGGGGCAGCTCCCGCAGCGCAGCGGCCCCGGCGCCTCGCCCAGGCAGCGGGAGCCGGCGGGGGAGGCCG
>VYZQ01015660.1:0-25076 GCA_013400655.1 Mystacornis crossleyi | reverse complement strand
CTGATAATATAAATGTCATTCTTCTTCTGTATATAATATTACTCCTGGAAGAGAAATGAACTCCCAATGTAAATTGGGAACTCATATATGGCCATGTAAACAAATACCAATATAGACGGCATATTTATAGAATCAATTGTTTTATATGTTACACTCACACATGTGGAAGAGGGTATTAATATTCAATATACATCTCTTTTTACAAAGAAATAAGTTAATATAATCTCTAAATCAGTATAAATACCTAAATTGTATATCTAATCTAAAAAGCAACCACTCTTCTGTAAGGATTTTTCAGGCTTATAATTTTTTTTAGCTTTAATTGAAGAGACAGTGATGAACATTTACAGAAAATTGGCTACTACAGCAATGTGTGAGAAGTAAGAGAATAGTTTGTCCACTCGTTTTTTACGGTACAGAAAGGTAATACAGAAAATACATGCAGATATGCAATTACACACAGAATATTGAAGGAAACAATGCAGTCACCTACTGCACTTGTAAGACATTACAAGGAGATTCAGAAGATTATAAGGAGATGGCAAGTTGCTCTTCCATTACACTGCAATTTAAAAAATATTTTACTTCTGTCTGTCTTGCAAGCCTAATTAATTCTTTATTCAGCAACTAGTTTTGTGAACTTAATCTTTAAGGAAAACTGTCATGAACTTCAAGTCTACAGGATGAATACTTCAGAGACTTTGAAAACAAACTGAGAAAGCAAATTTAAGTTCCAACTCAAATTACATTCAAACTGATACTCAACCTGTTGTCTGGGCAAAAATGCAGGAGGGAAAATGATGGTTTAGCATATGTAGAGGCACACACCTATACTTAAACCCACTTTGACACTATAAAGCAAGTAAACTGCACTATGACATTTTTAAAGTTGCTTTCCTGCAAGCTAAATTAAAAACAACAGTTTAAAACTTCTTTATATGGGATGCAATATAGTAGGAAAACACCACTGCATTAGGAGATGGTGCTGAAGTTAGAAAGAACCTCCAAAACCCTAACATACACCAGAAACATTGTATGTTGCAGGGCTCACAAAACTTGAGACAAGAGAGCAATGTCATTCCCAAACCAGGTCACAGAAGCACCAGGGGTATGTATGGTACAAGCTGGAAATGAAAGAGGATGAAAGGTGTTTTTATTAGTTTCTCATATGCTGAAGAGCCAGCCAGTAAAATATGTATTAATGCATAGTCTGACTGAAGAAAATTTTAAAGACAGCTGCTTTGTAAGCCGTCTTCAGAACTGCCTTCCATTCTCCACGTATACTCTGTATGTTGAAAAGTTAACCTTATGATCTTTCATTATTTCCCTTGGTTTTCAAATTACTTACCTCCTTCAATGGACAGTCATTCCTGCTTATATACTTAGTGTACCACTGACCATTTGAACTTTGGGACTTGTACACTTGGTAACATTATTTCTAAAAAACCACAGAAACTCAAAATATCTTACTGATTCAACTTTTTTTGCATACTTATACTATCAGTCATTTACTCTGTAAGGTTAATGAGTTATTATAACTTTGCATATCAGAATCCTGTAAGTTTTGTGTCTAAAATTACCCAGTTTTACAAGGGATCAAGCTTGAATACTTTGAAAAAAATCAACTGCAACGCAATTCGGAGTATCTTTAGGTATGTCTGTTCCATAGATATACCCCATCTTCTCAAAATACGAATTTTACACCAAAGTGAAATTCTAGATTTATTTAGGTGCAAGCAGGCTGGTATAAAACATGTTGTTCTAGTTCTGTCTGTGCATCCTTTATACTTAATATATACAAATTATTTTCTATGTTTATTTTACTCACCAAATCATTAAGTAACAAACTGAATCTTACCCCAACAAGATATAAAGCAAAGATAAAAATAAAGTAAGAATAATCGAGTCAGTGTTTCATAATTCTAAAAATTTGATCCTGGCTGACACTGCTGTGTTCTACATAGAATTCCTTATGCATTTGAAGGGTTATTATAAATCAACAAAATGGTGTTACTATACTGTAACATAGATACAGACATCAACGTCTGAAGATATAATGAGACTTCCAAGCATGTAGCAAGTTTTACTGGCAAGAGGCACGGAGGAAGCAAGATTATATGCCATCATAGAAAAACATCTCAAAATTGTAATAAGTATCTCGCAAAATTCATTACCCAACCAGCTTACAAAATTAAAGATGGCAGGAGCTCAGATAAAAGTACAGAGACTCCCCAGCCCAATGAGCTCAACCACCACAAATGCTCTTGAGTACATTGTCCCCTGGCCCTGTTGTAAAACCAGTTCACAAGCATCTCCAAACAGTACATAGGTTGCTAATAATGCATATATAGCCGGGATCCAACAGTTCCAGCAGCTCAGCTAACATGCAACATCTCTTTAAGACAATAGAATTCAACTGTCTTGATTAAATTTATCTAGTACCTGTAAGTACCCTGGCTTGTCACAAAATCTGTACCTCAGTTTGAACTCCTTGCTTTAACACAAACTAATACAGGTTTATTCTCTCTCTGAAGAAAAATCACATACATTACCTTCTGAGGGGTCAAAACCCGCTGCCTGAACTTTTCAATTGTATCTTGACCTGCAGCTGCCCATGCACTAGCAAATGCTTCGGCTTTGTCTTGATCCAGGTGAATGCTTTGTAGCTGCTGTTGCAGTGAAGCAGGCTTCAAATTGTGATAGACTGCCTGTTAAAGGAAAAATAACTGCTGTTGCTGAGTGCTGTTCTACAAGTCATACCAGTTATGTTCTAGCACAAATGGCCACGGTGTTCACATAAGATTCTTACTAGCAACTCCACTGTGGGGGAACTACACGCATCCTGTTCATCTTAATTCTCTTACTTGGGAGACAGAAAACTGTAACTATCTCAAAATGCAGTGTTACAAATGACTCTTCTCAAGATAGACAAACCACCAAAAAAAATGTAGGCACAAGCCAGATCTGAGTATATGTACTGGTTTCCACTGTACATAAGGGCAAAGCAGTTATCAGTGAAAAAAAAATGGGCTTTGAAGCCAATTGTGACCATCAAGAAAAGAGAACTTTTCCAAATTCACACTATTCAAGCAAACCTAAACTACAAGGTAATATTCTGAAAAAACCAAGAACAGTTTGCCTAAACTGAGTTAGATACAAGCTCCCTATTAGTGTCAATTCTTTTGTGGAAGATCATTCCTCACTTTCAAAACAGGACTGCGTCACCACCAGGTCAGGGGAAAAAAAGAAACAACATATGTGGCAAAGACTTTACAGCAGTCTTTTGATCTACAATGCCTCCATAGACCAAAGGGCTGTTTAAACAGTTATGGTCCGACAGAAGAAGCAGCTGCTCCAAGAAGCGTAGCAATCACCAGGAAAACAGAGTGCTCATACAACATGTAGTCCATCTGGGATTCTTCTTTTTTGGCAGATATTAATATTCTTCCCTCTTTTTTTAATGCAAAAACAGCAAGAAGAGAATTAACTTCTTTTTCTATTAATCTTCAGCAATTCTAATATAAATTTAGCAGTCTGAGGAAATCAGGACATGGCAGGAAAACGGGGCAATAAACAAGTAATTCTGCTGTTTTGGTGAGATGAAAATTAAAAATTCCAGTCTGGAGGTGACCTCGGGTTTCATTTTGATTTGTTGGTGGATTGGAGCCATGAGGAGGACTGTTTGTTTTATTTCTGATGCAGTGGAATGTGGTAAGTGAACTGATCATAAATTGATGTGTATACGAAAGGACCAGATTTAAATTCCACAACAGACCATCACTATGCATGCCCTCTGCACAAGACTACACTTTCTATATTTTCATGAAATGGATGGATAATATCATGGGCTTGACAATTTTTAAACAGTTACCCTTATTTACCAGGTAATACAACAGCTTCCCAACCTTAGTAGAGGTAGACCATGGAATCAGAAAACCCTCTCTGTCAACAAGGTGTCTGCACCATGCTACACCATGCAGTCATCCGCTCATACAAATACTAGAGCTACATTAGGTGTGCCTGTTCACCTCAGTGCAGACTGCTTCTGTGCATGAAAATTTTCCACAACTGACTCTTAATGTAACTTAAGCTGTGCTCAGTAATGTTATCTAGTATTTTCCTCACAAGAACTTAAAAAATGCATGGCTGGCTTGCTTATAATGAATAAGACAGAATACTCATGTGATCTCATAATTACCAACAATTCCCTTGGAGTTATGCAGACCTCATTTCTACTATTAACATTTACATTAGCTGAAAAACCAACCCACAAAGGCACCTGGTCCCATCTAAATCAGAACAGCATGAAACTAAAAGCAGTAAAATCATGACCCCAAAACATACATACTACATATACATGACCCCAAAACAATAAACTACAAATGTGTTTCACTAATTCCTTTTTAACTTCACTGTCCTATTTTTGAAATCTATAGCTGGTTAAAAAAAATATGTTTATCAATGCATAATGATGAAAACAAAATACCTGTTCCAAAATGAATGATATAGTTTCAAGAACCAGGTGAAGATCCTGTTTTTCCAGTGAAAAAGCTATTTGAAGTTTTTCTTCCTCCTCTTCACTGAAGGTACTTTCAGCCTGAAGCACAAAAATGGTTAGTCCCAACACTTAAGGACCAAGAACATACTTGTCAAAGTAAGAACTTTCTCCCCATCTTTATAAACACGGTGGCTATCCAGTTGTTTCTAAATAGCAATTAAAAAGCAAAGCTCTTTTCCAATAGAAAATGCAATTCCTCTCACTGAAAATCAAAATTAAAAACCAACACAGTACCACAGGATTACCTGACATACATCAGAAGAAAATGCTTTCCCTTTGTACCTCATAGACACTACAGAAATATTCTTCTTTCAATTATCAGATCACCAACAACAACCTTTTATAAATAAAAATAAGACAAGTACAAAGTGCATTGCTTAAATCACACTCCAGAATACAGAAGGCAAAACTGTAGTTAAGTTAGTTATGTATGCTTGTTCCATTCTGGATACCCTTCTAAGTATTACCCATGCTGTTGCAAACAAAATAAAGGCCTAATGTATATTTATTTTGAAAGTCAGATTTGAATCTATAGCCTGTTGTGTTACTAAAGACAATTGAGAATGTGCTGAACTTTTAAAACACAGCAGTTGTACTTATTATACTACAGCAAATTAAATAGTAATTTAAAAGGCAGACATTGCCTTCTTTTAAAAGCTAATTACTAACAAAGCTGTATTACAGACATCGAAACACCACATTTAGACCACTTAGTAAACCAAAACTGCAAAGCTACACAAGCGAAACAATTTAGCTGTCCAAATAAAAAAACGAGGCAATTACACAAAACTTTCAATGATCACAGTGTTTATAACAAGAGTATCAAAATGAAAACATTATTTGAATCATTAGCTGTTAAAAGGAAACACGGAGCTCCCAGTGTCTGCTTTGTTAAGACAATGAAGTTCATTTCAAGTTTCCAGCAATTTAACTAGTTACTTAGTTACGTAGTTTAGAAAGGTCAGCAAAACTATTCATGAGATTGAGCGGGCTGAATTACAATAACCTCTTCAGCTCACGTAAATGCTGATTAAAACAGTGAAGAGCTACTAAAACGCTATGGAGTAGTAAAAAAGAACAAACCACACTAACAAAACGTTGCTGATACATTCCATTTACCAAAGAGTTAATATCCATGCAAAACAACTCAGAAAACTGTCTGCCAGTCTCACACTTACAGTCTTTAATACACCTGCATTTTTTCCATGCTGCTCTTATAATATTTTACCATTTAGTCAGTATGTATATGTGTACAGAAAACAAATTCTATGTTTCTTTTTATACTTTTTCTGAACACAAAACAAGGGAATAAACAAAATCTGACACTGAAAGACAATGACACTAACAAAATAATTTCTGGTGTAAGATTCATTTTACAGTTTCCCCTGCAATATTTAGTACAAAGTTTAGAGTTAGCCTGCACTTGACATTTTGGCACTGTGCAATGAAACTGACTACTGATTTACTTTCTTAATTCTGCAATTATAAACATCTTCTGCAAAGATGACAGACATTTTCACTAAAAGCTCTGGACTTAATTTTTATCCTCAATTCCACAGGTGTCTTTGGTTGATGGACATGCACAAATGCAGAAACATAAATATAACACACATTTAGTGTTTCCCTTGTGTTGTAAAATCTGGAACATGTAAAAATGTCTTAAGCAAAGATGTTCTTTGATGTTTGAATATTTTCAAGCCTAATCAGCAAGAAAGGCGAATTAATCCCTGGAACAGAGAGCAGCTAACAAGCTCTAAGTGACGTGCAGGTTTTAGAAAGACAAATTACTTCTTGGAAGAATTGCCTTGTTAAGGTTTAGGGCTTGACATCCGTCAGTGACCTCAAACCTAAGGGGAGGTTAACAAAACTTGGGAAGAAGGATGTACCACTGAAAGTGAACACCAAGACTGCAGAATTTATGGGCCTCAACGACATTTGGCAGAAGTCCCAAGATACAGGAGAAGCCAGTAAAGCCAACTCAGCAACTGTGCTGAAATCAGGTAATTCCTGCAGGGCGACCCGTGACCACTGATTCATGGACCACCAAATCATGATGCCCACTTACTCAAAAGAGGAGAAAGAGCGAGCATGCAAATTAATTAGTAAGGGAAGCAAGAGAATGATTAACCGGTAGAATATACAATATTAACTAATAAGAACTATGTAACTTGTTGCCAATGAACACTAAAGCCTTTGTTCACTTAAATGTATAAATGGTAAAAAGTTTTGATGGTTGGGGTGCTTGACTTGGGGAATACCCAACATCAGGCCTGCACAATCCTGAAATAATCGGTGTCTCGCTCGAGTGTGTAATCATTGGCTTTTTGCAAACCGACTATCAAACCCGATTTTTGTGGACAACACTCGTGAGGGCAGAGGCGGAGTTTGTGCAAAAAGCCAAGCAACTCGCGCGTCCTCTGACGCAGCTCTTGGAGGCACCAGCACCTGGGGCAGTGGGCTACAACAAGCATCACTCGTTTTCATGCCATTCACCTTCTCGCGCCATTCGCTACCGGCTTTTATTTCATCCCCCCGAAATAGTTATGAAGGATTAGTGATGAATGAAATTAAAAACTAAAATCCTCTAAGAAGAGGGGATTTTTTAGGCTCCGTAGCCACGCTGCCCAAGCTCCGACCCGGCCTGGCCCGGCCCCGCGCCCTCCCAGCACCGCCGAACCCTCGCTCCCGCCCCGCCCCAGCGTGACACGGCCCCTGCCGGGTCCTCGCGCCCCGCCAACCTTCAGGTGCAGCTTCTGGAGAACGCGGGAGAGGAGCCGCGGAAACCGGCCGGGGTCCACGGCGTTGAGCAGCGACACGGCCCTGCGGATGCTAGGAGGAAGGAGAGAGGGGGTCAGAGGGGCCCTGGCCCTGCTGCGCCCCGGCACCGTGGCGGGACCTGCTCCGCTCCGCCCCGCCGCGCCCGGCCCGGCCGGGCCCGGCCCGCAGGGGCAGTGAGGCCCGGCGGGAGCAGCGCCGCCGGAGCGCCGGTACCTGTCGCTCTCCGGCACGACGGGCGCCGCCATGGCTGCAGCGCGAGCCCGCCCCCGACGGCGGCCTGGCGGGGCCAAGCGCTGCCGCACCGCTCGCAGCGAGGACAGCGAGAACCCACAGAATCCCGGAATGAACCAGATTGAGAAAGATGTCTGGGATCATCGTGTTCCAGCCCCTGATCGGGCACCACCATGTCAATTAGACTAAGGTACTGGAGCGTCACGTCCAGTCTTTCCTTAAACACCCCCAGGGACGGTGACTCCACCACCTCCCCGGGCAGGCCATGCTAATGTTTAATCATAGTTTCTGTGAAGAAATTCTTCCTAAGATCCAGCCTAAACATCGTCTGGTGCAGCTTGAGGCGGTGTCGTCTCGTCCCGTCGCTGGTAGCCGGGAAGAAGGCGCCGACCCTCACTGTGCGGGGCGGGCGCGGGGCCGCTTCCCGCGGGGCTCCGCAGCGGGACGGCCGGAGGGGCTGCGGCTGAACACCCGGCGGGGACGGGCCCGAGCCGGCGTGGTGCAGCGGGTCAAGTGCTCATCTTGAGTCACATCCCTGAGCCCTCACTGTGTGGAACTCCTCAGCCCCTCAGGCTCCGTTTTTTCCCATGTGGGAGTGCACAGTCAGCCCCTGTTACACCTGTCATCACAGTTCTTGTTTGTAGGCCATGAACTTGTCAAAGCCAGGTGCCATCGTTATGGCAACAGCAAATTGTTCTGGTGGTATCTGCAGACACTGGCTAGATTCCCGCCTTCCCCAAATAACCTGTGCCCAGGTAACACTCCCAAAGTCCCACCCCGTCCCACGCCACTGAACTCCCCTGCATAAGGCTAAGAGCACACCATGCCTTGTTTCAGGCCAAGTACAAGGTTGTGAAGCTACATGAACAGAACCATTAACTTTCAAGCATTGAATTGTGTGTTTCTACTCCACTGGAATGGATATAATGTCTCTGAGACCTCTATTTTCCATTATATTTGGCTGAAATTAAAAAATGGAATCAAAGACAATGGGATAAGGAAACAGAGGAACAGGCAGCACAACTGTGTAAGCCTTGTTTTCCTAGGAAGCCAACTAAAAATACTAAGTCTTCAAAAGACTTCTGAATGTGGCTGCAAAGGTTTATAAGGCGTGTCATGAAGGTAATACATGGAAATAAATTATGGTAAACTCAAGAGATAGATGGGAAAAGATTGGAAAATTTTGAGGGTACTGTGAAGAAATGTTTATAAATATATATGCTGAAATCTTGACTCTGTTAACTGAAGGGAATTTAGTCAATAGGGTCAACTTCAATATGTTCAGCATTTCAGCTAGAACTGAGAAAATTATTGTCGGTGATTGAGTCTCGGACTCTTTTAGGGTTCTAGGGTTACATCTCCAACGGCCACAGATTACAGTCTCCTCGCCTAATCTCGTGTTAACTATCCTCCTCTTTGTCTCACCCCCTGCTCTTTGTCTCGACTATTGCCAGACAGGACCGCCGGTCTCTCCTAAGACCCCACGCCAACTGAAGCCACTCGGTGGCGACACTCTGAAACCCCATAAATTATCTGAAAAGATAATGTCTGTTTAAATAGACTTGGCCTTAAGAAGCAACTTTAGGTGAAAGGAAAAAAAAAAAGAGAGTGACAAGTGTGCTCATATTCTACCAGGAATCTGAAAGTAGAGAATTCCTGCTTGAGACTTTAAAAACATTTGTGCTCTACTTCTGTCCTGGGTAGCCCAAAATGTTACTGTATTCCATATCTATCTGTGCCCAAAATTGTTACTGACACTTTAAGGCCCAGCGCCACAGCCAGAAAGAATTGCGGGGTGGTACTGATCCCTTTAAAAAGTTGGAGCACGCAAGTCGTGTGCTCTTTTCCCTCGTGGCATCTGCTCAAGGCAGAGGCTGTTTCAGATGGGTTTTTCTGGGCTCACAACAGTAGCATCCCAAAAAGCTGCATTTTTTAATCAGAACCTGCTTCAGAGAGAATTTTGCAACACCTGTCAACCGTGGAAACTTGAGCTGGTCAGGGCCGTGTCACCGCGCATCGGTGCTGAGAGAACTTTCTCCCTCCTGCTCCCTTCCAACACACCCGTGGCTCGGGAACAGCAGCATCAGCATAGTCCAGCGAGTGACAGGAGACAGAGGGACGACAGCACCAGCGGACAAACCAGAGGCTGACACCGGGGGCCAGTCACGCGCCGGTGATGCCCGTGATTCCCGTCTGCCTCCAGAACTGCTTTGTAAGCTCCTACATTACCAGGAGGTTTTTGTCACCATTTTCCCTTTGTCTTTCAAACCACACTGCCGGCTGTGGGGGGCTGCCATCGGGGGGCGGCGGGCACTCCACCATTTTAAGTTTCTCTTTTTTCCTGGAGGGCCAGTGAGATTTAGCAATTTTGTATCTAGTGGTTATTCACAGTTAATTTTTGCCTGTTGCTGTTTCGCTTGTTAGTAAACTGTTATTTTTTCACTTGTATCTACTCATATTCATTTCTCCGTATGGCGGAAAGGGACTGGTTAAAACTATATGGGGAGGTAACTTGTTTCAGAGTGTCCACTTTTTAAATTGTCTTTAATCAAGACAAACTCTTGCCAGAAGTTGAACCCACAGTCACTGTTATGAATGGCCATTACATTTTTCAAGTTATTGTTCTGGGATGAAATACAATTGCATTCAACTATTTCATCTCGTTTTCTGTGCTCTTATAAAACACGAAAAAACAATATTCTTGCAAGAAATTTACCTGGCTGGAAAAGAAGAATGAGTATTTTCCTCCACACTGAAAAAAACCCGAACCAACATAACTTCTTGTTCTAGGAAATCTCCCCCAAGAGCAGAATTTTATAAAGTTTTTTCAGGCAAAATGAGCAAGGGTGGCTGGATGTCTAGACAATTGCTTACTTACTTCATAAAGATCCAGCTGATAGAAATATTAGATGTGTTGCTCAGGTGTGCTGCCAATTCTCTAGTTTTACAACCTGGACCTGTTTTTAAGTGTTTTCTTTCACACTTTGCTGCATCAAATGAATATTTAAAATGAATAATCAAGAGTATGAACATTAAGAGCTCAACTAGGCAGGATCCTGAGCAACCTGCTCCAGCTAGACCTGCTTCACACAGGAGGTTTGACTTGGAAGCCCTGAGGCTTCTTCTATCCTGTATGATTCTATGTTCAGAGTCTCACTGAAGAAACACAGCAGAGAGCACCTGATTGGAAACAACAAATAATGAAGCTAACCTGACAAGGTGCTGTCAGGTTCACCATTAAATAATTTTTTATCCTAATACCTTTTCTGTTATGAAAAAAGAATTCTATAAAGTTGTGACTTCTCATACATCCATTCATCTATTATTGGTTTGTACTTGCACCTATGTAGTTATGTTTTAAGATTTTAAAGAATCACTGGCAAAGGTGAGAGAGGTGGTCAATAGATGACCCATGTAAACACAGTTAACTATTGGGAGACAGCAAATGTTAGCTCCAACAGCAAATGTTAATTACAAAATCTAAAAAGCCAGGGTCAGCCTAATCTTATCAAGATAAGGGGGAGACAGGCATCATCTCAGAAACTGTTGATTCGTTCCTCAAAGGACTATGCATGCTCCTGAAGAAAAGGTGAAAAGTGCGTCGTGAAGAAGACTACGAGCCTTCATCAAAAGACCCCTGAGGAAGAAGTAGAAGAGCCTTCCTCAGTGCGGCCACAAGACTGCACAGCGCATGCGTGGCACGTATGCTAATAATATTAATGCCTTCCGAGAAATAATTTGTATAACCACGCCTGTCCCACAGAATGAAATGAATATTCATAATTTAACCCATAATAGTGTGTTGTAGAGAGTACTGGGGTGTGTGTTCGGAAGAGTGATCCCACACACACCCGGTGCCGAATAAAGCAAATACCCACTTCTCTGACTCTGTCTCTGAAGTGTCTCCTGGCCCAAATTGGGACAATTCAAAGGTATCAGTAACGACAGGTTTAATATAAAAGCTTCTGTAGGTCCACTCTACTACTAACCAGATGGTCAAGGCACACTGAGGAAAAGCAAACAAAAATCCAATCAATCCAAACCAAAATACATCTAAAACTCTTTGTGTGGAGGGGATAGGAGGCGGGTTGAGAAGAGAGAGGAAGGAGACAAAAGGATAGAAAGGGGAGAGATAAATGGAAATACAGCCCAGAGACCCAACAGCACTTAAGAGCATTTAAAGCTAACAGCATTTAAACTTAACAGCATTTAACTTATAACTTAAGTTTAACAATTTAAGCAGTTAAAAATCTAGGAGGCAGCGTTTCTCCCACATTTGATATAGCACAGGCACACTAGTATGCTCATAGATATAAAGAGTTGGTACCCCCTAGCAGGTCAGCCCCCAGCCTGTGCTGGTGCTTGGGGTTATTCCTCCCCAGGTGAAGCACCCTACACTTGCCCTTGTTGAACCTCATAAGTTTCTCTCTGCCCAGCTCTGCAGCGTATCAACAAGGTCCCACTGAATGTCAGCACAGCTTCAGGTGGATCAGCCGCACACCCCCCCCCCACCCCCCAGTTTTGCGTCATCAGCAAACTTGCTGAGGGTGCATTCTATCCCTTCATCCAGGCCGTTGACAAACAAGCTGAGTAAGACTGGACCCAGTACTGATCCCTGGGGAATGCCACTGACTATAGGCCTCCAGCTGGATTCTACTCTGCTGATCATGATTCTCTGAAATCTGCCATTCAGCCAGCTCTTGATCCATCTCACTGTCCACTCATTTAACCCATATTTCCTGAGCTTACCTACAAGGGTCCTATGGGAGACAGTGTCAAAAGCCTTGCTGAAGTTGAGGTAGACAACATCCATTGCTCTCCCCTCATCACCCCATGCAAACTCAAAAGAGATACAGCAACTGTAATGCATTGGTGCAAATATGTCTTTGAAGGATATTTGAATATTTATTCAGAAAGTATCAGTCTGTATTTCTTTAGTCCATCTCTTTTGGTTTTCCCCCTAAAGTGAGTAAAATCTGTGTTCTACCATTGTATGAATGGATATAGACAAAGCTCAGTTGTGCTCTTATAGGAGATATTTAAAAGGATAATGAAAATTTTGTGGAAAATAATTTGATTTTTTTTTCTTTTTTTCTTTTTTTTTTTAATGCTTTAATGATGCAGTGGCATTGAATGGCACTTCACCATATGAAGAAGTCCATTTTAAACCAGGAGGAACAGTTTAGTGGTCTGACAATTGAAATATCTAGACTTTCTGGAACCACAGATCTGACTTTTCCTGGGACTGACTGTTCTTCATTGTTTTTAAAGCACTGAAGGTAAACCTTGTGGTTTATTTAAGTTATCTAATGTTTAGTCCCCATTTACACAGGAATCCCATAACAATTTTTATATAAAATGTGGGAGCTTACTTTGGGAAAAAAGTCTCCCTTTTCTGCCTGTTCTTTTACAGTGCTATGATCTACTGTATTCCTAGTCTGTTTCAGAAGTGGTATGTTAGACAATTTTTCACTGTGGAACTTTGCATGAAGGATTTGCAAATACTGAGCAAGGGAAAAATCAGCATCACGTGTTCCTTTTAGTAGCAGGGAAATAGAGGTAGACAAGAGAGTGGTAGTCCTGCTACAGCTGGCTAGCTAGTCAGCCTTGTGCCCAAATACATCTTTGGTCTGCCGTAATTAAAAATCTCATCTCTTAACTCACCCAACAAAGCCTCAGATGTTCATGGTCTTTCACATACCTTTGCATCTTAAAAGTCATAATATTTAAGGGCTCTTGCCTTTGCCTCTTCTGAGCCACACGCTAATAATTCTATTATTATTTCCTTTTAATTGGCCTTTGTTTTAGAAGCAGCTGTATGTATCCAATACAATATGAAAGGACAGCTATTTTTGTTTTTTCCTCAGAGCTGTGACAGCTTCAGATGTAGAGAAGTAGACACAAATTGTTAAATAGAGAGTCTCTAGTGGATAGCTCTCTGGCTTGAAGCCTAATTCAGTGCAATGAAGGCAAACAACAAGATGCTGTGCATAGGTCTTATTTTATTTTCTGAGTTTTCAAGTTTATGAATGCAGGAGATGCACCGGCGAGTCTTTGGAATTAAGACAAGTCCAATAAGACAATGCCCAAGCACATAGGAAACTGGAAGGGAAAGAAGCATCTTTATGCAAAAATCATGTGGAAACATACTATTCATTTCCCTGAGATTGGCTTTTTTTGAGTAATAACATCTAATAAAGCAGAGGGTGACTATCTCCTTCCAGATAGATAATGATTGTACGCAAGGGAAAGACAGTGGAAGACATGGTAATTTCAAATTAAACAAACTGAATCAATTTTTAGAGAGAGACTGAGAGATGGTATCTTAGTTTTGGGTGTAGTTTAATATGTATCTATACTCTTCCCTTTCCTTCGGCCACAGAGGGATCACTGGTAGCCATGAGCAAAGCAGCCACATGGACAAGGAAAGGACAGGAAAAGTAAATTCACAGAGTCACAAGTTGTTCAGACTGCATAATCTGGGGAGGACGGGAGGAATGGGAAGAGAGAGAAGAAGGACACTCAGACTATAAGGAATAGTTCTCTGATCCGCTTTCCCTTATTTTAAATGGCTTTCTAGAGCAAACTTATTCCATATATTCTGGAAAACCATACTCTGTTTAGACTGATTTATAAGGTATAAGATGATCTGATGTCATCTGGAGCATAACCAATTTCACAAGAGACTATGAAACGTCCTCTGTCATTTCTCTCAAGGGATTTAAAACCATAATATCGTGCAGTGTGGTATTATGTAATTGCCTAAGAAAACTATCAGATATGGGCACTGAATTGTTATTTGTATCTACCACTAACTTTCACAATCTATATAAAAATTTGTACAACATGTTTTCTTCTTCCCCATGTACATCTGCCCTAATAGAATTATACTTGTGCACTGTGAACTGCTCGTTTGGAATTTAGGGAAAAGTTACCAGGATCATTGCAATGGTAGAGTCATTTTCAAACCACAGCAGAACTGCCTCTGCTGTGTTATTTCTTTATCTTGGCACTCACCTTTCTTTTTTTTTTTTCAGGTTTTGTGCTCTAATTTCAAGGTGGCAATAGGTGTGTTTGTGATGGAGTTCCCTTAGACTTTGCATTTAGCTATGACTAAATGTCCATTTTAAAAACCACAGAGTAACACAAATGAATTCCACAAATGAATGGGATTTACACCAATCTGGGTTTAACCACATTACTCAGAAAATGTAACACGTAGCCTTACTACAGGAATCCATGTGATAAACTATTTAGATTTTTGTCTTAAAAGTGGAAAGAAATAGAAGCTAATTCAAACCTGTCCATTTCAGATCTTGAGGTTATGTCAAAGGAAGGCTGGCATCTTCCTGTAATTTAAATCAACTTTATCTTCTTAAAGAGCTGCTTGTGCCATCAAGTCCGGAATGAGTCTCTGGGACATCTAGAGTAAGAAACAATCCCTAACTCCTGACTCATCAGCAGGATTTCCACCTACCTTAAGAAATATAGCTCAGAGATGATGTGGGCTATTTGGACTCCTGGCAGAAGTCAAAGGATACTTGGGGACCAGTGAAGTATATGAGAGAAAATCACCAAATCCAGCTACCAAACAGAATGTTTTAACCACCACAGAAGATAGTCCTATGATTTTTTTGTAGTGTGTATTTCTGTAGAATAATAGAATTGTTTAGGTTGGAAAAGACCTTTAAGATCTTTGAGTCCAACCGCTAAACCACATCTTCAAGTGCCACATCCACATGCCCTTTGAGAGCTTTCAGAGATGGTCATCCCACTTCCCTGGGCAGCCTATTCCAAAGCCTGACTACCCTTTCAGTGAGGAAATTTTTCCTAAGATCCTAATAAAGTCCAGGAAGACACATCCATGGTCTTTTCCTTATCCCCAAGCAGGGTCATCCTGTCACAAATGACGATCAATGTAGTCAAGAAGGACCTGCCTTTTCTAAACCAGTACTGTCTGTGCCTGATCCTCTGGTTGCCCTGTACATGCCAAATGAAGGCATATGCTTCATGACCCTCTCCGGTACCAAGGCCAGACTGACAGGCCTATAGTTCCCTGAATCCTACTTCCAATTCTTCCTGTAGATTGGCAGCACATTTGCTAACCTCCTGTCATCTGGGTCCTCATTAGTTAACCAGGACTGCTAGTAAATGATGGAAAGTGGCTCGGTGAGCTTTGCTGACATCTCCCTCAGTAACTTTCAGTCAATCTCATCCAGCCCCATGGACCTGTGTCTAAGTCGTGTAACAGGTCAGTGGTCATGGTCCCTTTAATATACAGGCTTCATTCTGATCCCCATCCCTGTCTTCCAGCTCATGACCCTGGGTACTCAAAGAACAACCTGTCTTCCGATTAAAGACTGAGGCAAAGATGGCACTACATACCTCTGCCTTTTCCTCATCCTTTGTAATTATGCATCTCCCCACATCCAGGAGATTCTCCTTAGCCCTCCTTTTGTCATGATCACAGAATCACAGAATATGCTGAGTTGAAAGGGATCCACAAGGCTCATGAAGTTTAACTCTTAGTCCTGCACAGGACATCCCAAGAGTTGTACCATGTGCTTGAGAATGTTGTCTAAACACTTCTCGATGTATTTATGAAAACATTTGGTGTATTTATGGAAACATTTATGTTGTCTTTTACAGCAGTAGCCAGATTAATTTCTGGGCTTTGTCCATTCTTTGTTTCCCTGCATAACCTCACTACATCCTTGTAGTTCTTCTAAGCTGCCTTCCCCTTCCTCCCAAGGTGATATACGCTCTTTTTTACCCAGAATTGCAGCCAAAGCTCTCTGTTCAGCTAGGATGACCTTCTTCCATATCAGCTTGTCTTTCGGCACATGACAGCCTGCACCCTTAAGATTTCCTTCTTGATAAACGTCCAGCCTTCCTGGACTTCTCTGCCATTCAGGACTGCCTTCCAAGGGATTCTGACAACCAGGTCCTTAGACAGACCTTCCTATATCCAAAACGGCAGTTAAGCTGGTCCCCTTCCTTTTTTCTCTGAGAACTGAAAACTCTACCCTTTCATGATCCCAAGATGGCCTCAGACCAACGCATCCCCCTCTAGTTCTTTTTCTGTTCACAAAGAAAGGTCCAACAGGTACGTCCGCTTGGCTCACTTATCAGCTGTGCCAGAAAATGATCTTACACACACTCCAGGAACTTCCTGAACTGTTTTCCCTCTCTGCTGTATTGTATTGACAGCAGGCATCTGGAAAGTTGAAATCCTCCTAGAGAAGAAGAGCAAATGATTGTGAGACTGCTTACAGAACATTTCATCTGTCTCTTCATTCTGGTTGGTGGTCTACAACAGACTCCCACCAAGACATCAGCCTTCTTGTCTTTCCCTTTGAGTCTTCCCCAGAGACACTCAACCCTGTTATCACAATCACTGAGCTTGAGACAACTGAAACACTTCCTCACACACACACCTACCTCCCCACCTCTCCTTCCTCACCCATCCCTTCTGAAAAGTTTATAGCCATCCACCACAGCACTCTAGTTGTGCAAGTTGTCCCACCATATCTCACTAATGGTGACTATGTCACAGCATTCCCACTGCACAATGGCCTCCAGCTCCTCTTGCTTGTTGCCCATGCTGCTTGCATGATACAAGCTTAAGGTGTCATTAGTTAAGAGGAACAAAAAATCTTGCCGACCATTCTTTGTTTCCCTGCATTTAAGACATTAGGTGTTAAGACATAAGGTGTTAAGACATTCTTGGGATCTGTTCCCAAGTTTCTCTATAGGGAGATATCTTTGTCTTGGAACAGGTCCTTGTCACAGAGAATGGCCTCTTGTAAGGGAGGAAAGTGGTGCCAAATTCAAAGCTGCGAGAGTATCCTCAAAAACAAATAAGCACTAGGCCCAAGGAACGCACTAGCAGCATGCTCCTGGAAATCACCTGAAACCATCTGCAGCCTTCTTGCCTTCAAGATCCCGAGGGACCCTCACTTCTCAAAAAGGGCACGGGTGCCCATCGTGAATGAGAACACCTACCCCATCCAAAGACTGGGTGTAAGTTACTGTATTTAAAATCTGTAATGTCTTGCAAGAAGAGGAAACTTTTAGAACTAAAGAGACTTTTCTGTCCAGAAGGAAAAATATCCAATCTGTTTAGCTATATAATTAATGACTGGTGGACGCTTAATGCGCCAAATGCTGTAAAAAATAGTACTGACTGAACATGTTGGTTTCAGTGTTTCAGCCTGGGCAGCAAGAAAGAATTGCTGAGAGAGAGTTGTTTCCACTCTCCTTTACTTAATATATTGATGAACATGGAGAGTAGTGACCTAGTTTCAAAGAACAGTGTTATCTCAAATGCCTCCTGCCTCGCCTATATGAGGAATGAATGCATCAGGATGTAAAGGTTCTTCGACAAGCCTACACAAAAGAAAGAGCTATGTCACACATCTGAGTAAATGAACAAGCAGAGAAATCAGCAAAAAACCCTCATTACAAGTAATGTGGTTCAGCTTCCCAGGGTAAGAAAATTTTCTTCCCGTAACAGTTCAGACACCTTCAATTTTAGAAAGTCAGGATTTAGAAAGGATTGACTAGATACCTCAGCAAAACTCACATGGATGAGGAAGAATGAAATACATACTTTTATTTGACAGAGAATGGTAAAGTTGCTAGGTAAGTAGCAATAAAAAAGCACAAGCACCACTGCCAGGCGCTTCACTAGAGGCAATTCACAAAACCAAGATTTACTTTAATAAAACAAGAAGAACAAAGACAAATGTTCACTATCACAACTATCACAACTAGAACAATGAACTATCACAACATACTCAGTCAGGGACAAAAAAGGGTAGCGCACTTATCACTTCCCTAGCTTCAGTCTCAATTGTATCATAAACCCATTCTCTGTTGCAGCGACATATTGGTCCACATTTGTTTGAATTGCAGTTGGGGCAAGGATAGAAGCAACCCAGGCAGTCCACTTCCAGGCAGTCACATAAATCTATGTCATTACAAAGCAGCCTGCCATTTTTGTCGTACTTCTTTGTAAATCTGTGAAAGAGAACACAAATTATTCTCAGAGAATGCTTCAACACATTCAGAGACTAAACCAAACACAGGTGGAAAACATCTGTACAACAAGTATTTAGTCTTCAAGAAACTCACAGCAAAATCAAATACCAGCATTATATCCTATTTGCAAGAGCCATTGGTACTAAAAAATGAATGCATACCAAACGATATCAAAATTCCCTTAAAGTCACACAGAAAAACCTTGTTTTCCCAACACATTTTTCAAGTGCAATAAGAAATTGCTCTGCAAAATGCAATGCTTTTATTAATTTCATTTAGATTCAGTGAACAGCCTATCAGCCATTTTTTAAAGTAAAGTATGTAATAAATCAGAGATCTTACTTGGACTTATTAAAAAACATTTTTTCCATCTGTGACATGCATGCTTTCTTTTTCTGCTGTCTAATTTCAGGATTGAAGTCAGCTACCTGAGGTCCTGGATTTTGAAAGGCTAAGCATTTTAACTGTTTCTCGAGTTTTTGCTATAAATAAACAACAGAAAATTTGTAATTAGTAAAACTGGAAAAGATATTTATTAGCTGCCAAGTGTCCTCACTGGCCTTTGAATGTCATTAAAATTAATACTACTGATAACTTATAAGATCATAGTGATTGTTTAAAATGTTTACTTGTCTAACTATTAATCGAGTATTCCTTTTACCGACTGTGCATCCTGACCGGAGACGGAACAATCATGACTCTGAATGCATGACTCTGGTACAGTGGCATAGAGTTTGTACGTTGTTATTTGAGAGGGAGAATTATGGCTTTCGTTATTCAACTTTATCTAAAATGTAAAAACAAGTACCATGGATTCTCAAATGGAATCTCAAATGGATTCACACTTATTTTCACTGTTCCCTCAGATGCCTAGAAACTATCTTTGTCCAAACAATCTGAGGGCAATAAAAACTTCTGAAGGAGCATATAACGCAGTAAGGAAGCATTTGCACAAGTGAGAAGTATGAAATAAAACCCCAACACACAGCCAAAACCAAAGCAGTTCAACTGAGCACAGTTTTGAGAAATAGGAGGAAGCATTTTCCTGCCAATTTTATGGAAATCATGTTTGCAATTAGCTAAAACTGCTGAATACTTTCAGAAGTTAAAACATAATCTCTGTGTATTAGCATTCCACATAGCCCTTGTACATTGACAGATATTTCTAAAGCCACTGCAAACAAACATAAGCATCATGTCAAACAATTTCCCTTAGGACAATGATTGTGGACTTTGACCATACACTTGCCATTCATTATGTAAAGGCACAAAAATACATATAAATTTATCTTTTCTCCTGTTATGTAAATGGAACTGCCTTCCCATCTCTCAGCTTCCCTGGAGGGTGTCATTCCTTTCAGAGTCCACTGTGATTTTCCACAAACTACTGAGCACTTTCATTGTTTCTCACAGGGAAAGTAGTGGCGCTTTGGCCCAGTCTGCTGATACAGTGATTCAGAAATATCTATGCACTTGAGTGCACTTTTTCACAAGGTGGTTGATGCTGTGCATCTTTAGCTGCATCCTCCTGAAAACCTACAGGGCAATCTCCTGTACCTACATTATTCAGACATTTCTGCTTTGGACTCTGGGGTAGATTTTCAGCATCATCACCATTCATGATCATAAATAATACAATTTTAAGTTGCAAACAAATAATAAGCTAATGTAGTAGTCCTCCCTCTAAGACTATTCTCCTATTTCCCCACTTACTCAGAAGTGTTCTTAGCCCTCTAAATCACTTCACTGCAAACTTGATCCATTTCACTATTGTTGCTACTGATATTTCCTCCTGACTCCAGCTCTTTATTTTCGTAATGACTGAAGAAATTGAAGGCAATGGTAAGTATCTTGATAATAAACTAATACTCGAGAAGTCATACCATTTTTCTGGGTCTTACTGAGTAGTCCTTAGCAGGAGACACATTTTTTTCTGCAGATGTTTCCCCAGAAGAATAGCTCTTCTCACAGTTTTCTTCCGTGAGATCACTCATTTGACCACCCTTGTGAAATACGCAGATATTTGTTAGACATATACAACAGTATAAACTTGTAATTTAAAGTTTTAAGGTAAGCAGGTGATATCCATACAAGGCTTTTATGTGTTCTTAATCAACAGCAAGTATAAAACAAAATGTGACTCAGTAACAGGCTCGATTTTAAAACTATATTAAAATAGTATCTCGAGCATACACAAAAGCTGTATCACCAAAGCCACTCCATAACTGGCTAAGCAGATGCCGGAAAACCGCCGGTGCTGAGCTAACACAAAGCTTGGGAGGGCTGGTGCGGCTGCGGGGCGCGGAGCTGAGCGCACGGCAGCGCTGGAGGTGGGGGGGGGGGCGCAGTCCCCGAGCCGGCCCGCAGGCGGCGCTGCTGCCCCAGCCGTGCGCGGCAGTGCGGGCTGCGCCCATCGCCGGCATTCCCGGCGGATTCCGTTTTATTCCCGGAGATTTCAACCAACGGAGTACAGGTAAGATGCTTGGCTTTTGGATCTCACTCCTTTGCGAAAGATTCTTGTAATAAGTAGAATGTATGCCTTTTAGGTTTAATAGAAAAAAGTGTATTACTCACTCTGCTAACAAAGTACCCCGGGAGGCCTGCAGGTTCTGTGAGTCTATCCTGCAAATGCCATCCATCTCCTCTCTGCCATCAACACAGGTTCAGGATGGATGTTAGCTACCTCTTACCAACCTTGTGCAGCTACTTAGTTAAAAATTGTTATGCAATATACACAGCACCAGCCTCAGACTTTAACCCCACACACAACCAGAAATAATTTTAAATTTCTGGAGTTCCTCCAAGCCTTCCCTACGTGCTGCCCAGTCTCTCCCATTACCTCTAAAAGGCAGCACAGTGGTCTTGGTCAGTGTACCCTGTACTTCAGGACTGTTGCCCCAACCCTGTCCCAGAGAAGCACTTCGTTTCACCACTACCAAAGGACCAGCACAGATCTAAGATAAGCAGGAGACCAAGTCAAACCAAGCCAGGTTTGCTCTCTTGCAGCCACTTCCTGCAGCGCAACAGTCAAAGTGAGAATAGGAACAAGAAAGAATTTGCTTTGTAGTACCTTGAGGGGATGTCTTTTTGAGAGGTGAAACAGCCTTCAGCCTGTATCAGAGGGAGTTTCCCGTTCTCTTCAGGAACCCGAAGAATGAGATGTGACACTGTTCATAATGGGATGCTTGACAGCAACTCTTTTAGTTCTGTGACTTGAGTATCATTTTAGGATTAGAAAATGAATTCTGTAACCAGGCAATTAATATTTACTGGATTGAGGAGCCTGCTTTCCTACTGGAAAATTGTTAGGGGTCCACAAATGAATAAAGAATGAAGGGCAGCACTCTAAAGAAGGTGAATATTGCTCTTCTTTTGCACTCAGGTTGGAGTCCTGGTAAGGATTCCTTTCCAACATCTCCTCTTGTGTCCAACTATGCATCTAGCATTGTTAAAGCACTTTATGAGTATGCATGATCATCATCCATGCTTGTTTTATCACAGTACACAGGGTTCAGGAGCAGACCAACTATCAGCAGCTACCAGTGTAAGCACGCAGGGTTGCCTTGTGCTGTCTTGTGGTGGTGTAAAATTTTTATTGCTTTGATAACTAAGTCCTAACAGTTACCTAGAACCAAACACACAAAATCAGACACCTCATTTTAAATGCCAACAGAAAAGAACAAGTGTCTTGTTCCACGTATGTGTTTCAAATGCCCTTGCACCTTAGCAAAAATATCCTACACAAAGAATGTAGCAGATCTCTGTCTCCATCTACATGTACTCTAAGTATATAGTGTTGAATTTAAATCTCCAGGAGAGATACCAAAAAAATGAAGCAGAATGTGACGAGGAAAGTGAGCAAATTTCAGAAACAGGTGAGACTCACAGGACTGATTATCCTCCATAATGTGTTCTGAGGGGAGACAGGGAATTCAGGGAGACACAGACATCCATTATGAAGTCTGCAGAACCTAATTATCCAAGGGAAAGTATTCTTGGTCCTGAAAGAGAACATTTTCTTCTACTGTTTTTAGTTTGACTGTAGTGATAATCCAGGGGCAATGCACTGAACATCGGTCTCTTCTGTAAAAATTTCAACTCTGAGGACAACCACCAATTGTACTCTTCCTTCCCCCAAAACTAATGTTCTCTCGTGCTTTTTGAATACAGCAAGTATTTTTCCGGAGCTGATCATCCACAGATTAACATCCCATTGTGGCTACAGTGTGTGGCTAAGAACTACCAATTTCAGCACAGAGCCTTGAAACAGTTGATCAGGCTAAGAGCAACGTAAGGGAGGAAGAAATTTAGAAGCTGTGTTATATTAAGAGTCCTATCTGTGACACCGATGTTTCTGCTCAGAGAACAGTTTCTGAAGTTGTTGGGATTTGGAAGCAATTACATTTGTTTATGATTCTCATAAAAGAAATATTTTCCTGTATCTGGTTTTTCAAGAATTTAGTATTTCTGTTTATGATCCCTGCAGATTGCACAGCTAAATGTTCCACCTGGTGTGAAATGTGGTGACCAGCATTCCAGATAGTTCAGGCTGTTTGATTTCAGCAGCCTAAAGCTAATATCTCTGCAGGGCTTGCCAGAGTGAATGCACACTGTTTTCAAGTTGTATTTGTTTGTGCCATTGGAGACGTTCTGGCTGAGATATGTAAGCATGTTCATCACCTTCACCAGGGCAAGATAAAATACTGTCCCTATGGCTTTAATCCCCTATGTCCACACAGATTAGACAGACCCATTGCAATAGTCCCACCTTCCTCACAGCCTAGTTCTGCAGAAATGTCTGTGGGCTCAGAAACCAGCAGTCAAGTTTGTGGCACAGACAAGTACACATCTCAGAATTTCTACAAAACATCTGGTGCCAGCCAAATTAAGAATGGGAATAAATTAATCTTTCTCAGATCTACTACGGACTGAACTGTAAAACTGTGGAAAGACCACTTGGCATCTACTCTGTGCCTTCTCTCACAGCCACAAGTGTGCATGTCTGTTCAGAGGACGGCCTTGAAGCCAGGTAGGAAAACCAGACCAGAGAAATAGATCTCATCTCCTGTAACTCAGCTGGTTTACCAGAACATGACAAACATGGTGACAGCACAATGGCCCATTCTTTAGCAGGGGTCTGGAGGAGCAAATGCACACCTCTCCAACTAAAATAACACAAATCCTCATGAGTTCTCCCTCCCAAACTCAGGCGATTCCTCCTGTATCTAAAAGTGAGGAATCCTGTAGCGGAAGTTAAACAGTTAATTATAAAATCATGTGCATCTTCTGGTTGTTACACAATAGTCAGAAGAGATCTGCCAGGTACGTACTTACCTTCTGAAAACCTGTGGTTCTGAAGGGTGTATGTTCAGTTCAGAGCAGACAGCAAGAGAGCAAGGAGGTTCTCTGTAATTTTAAATTGTACTTACCAAAGAGAGAAGGGGAATGGCAAAGCTTAGATTTACTGCTGCACACAATTCCTCTGATACTGGAAGTATGACATCAGTCCCGGAGTGACTGAAACAGAAGACAAATAATCAAAATAGTGCTCCCCAGAGAAGCAGGCTGAAGACAGTGCCAGGTAGCTGTCTTAAAGGACCTCACACTTTCTGTCTCATTAATTACTCCTTTTAAATTGTACTCAGCACAAAGAATGAGAATAGTGAAATTGTATAAACGGGGATGAGAATTCTCATTTCTCATTTGCGTCTGTGAACAACAGAGCAAATGTAGTGCTTAGAGCTTTTTTTTTCCTTAAAGGTAAGTAAACAAAAATACCCAGTAATAAACTATTACATTTTTTATTTTAAAAATTTTTTTAAGTGAGATATTTTTAGGGCATGGATGTAGTAAAGAAATACTTTACTATTTTAGACAAAATATTCTCAATTCTATTCACTGTTTTTAAAAGTCAAAAATAAATATGTTCCCCAATTACTGAAGTGAAATGCAACCTCATGTTTTATCTTGCTGCCTTTCAGGTTTATTTGTTGCACTAGTGCAGACAACTCAGTCTTCTCCTGATATCTACAGATGCCAATTTTCAGCATGCTGTAAACACTAATGGCTTTCATTATTCTTCTCTAAAACACAGCTAAGTCCGAATAAGCATCTGAAGCTGACAAGTCTTATAAATTCTCCTTTTGTGGCCTAGACAAATAGTCCAACAAGTCTTTTTATCTTAATCAACTGTATCTACCCATTCTCTGAGGTATTTTATAACCCAGACTGAGGTCAAGTAGATTTTTTTATTTACCATATTTTTCTTTCCCTCCAAACATTTTGAAAACCAAAAGATGACACAAAGCATTCAAGCAGCAGACCTTAGCTAGGTGATGCAAATGCTGCTATGCATACCTTCATTTTGCTTCACAGAGTGTTTGTTGGGGTTCTTGTTGTGAAAAATAAATCAGAAATCCCTCAAGGGGGAAAAAAAATTACAAACTCCCGGGTACATATACAACAA
>VYZQ01015659.1:48053-60174 GCA_013400655.1 Mystacornis crossleyi | reverse complement strand
TTGGTGTTTCTGCCCAGTTACAAGCTGAACCCGCTACAGTGAGGTATGATGATATGGGTGATATTGAATACTAAAAACATATGTTTATATTTTTCCTTGGATTATATGTCTCTCTATTGGATATTGGATCTTGCAGGTACACTTTAGTTGAGGGACCTGTTACTAAGTGCCAGTTTTAAAGAAAGTAGACTTTAAGGAATACTATAATAAACAGATCCAAAAAGTGCTGTAAGAGACTGAGTAATATACTGAAGAACAGTAAACAAATGGTCTTTTTAATCTGCAATCCTTTGGTCTTGCACCTTATATTTGTTTGCACAGTGTCGCATACTTTGCATCTGTTGGCAGTATCATAAACATATAATTAATATAAACTACAATTCATGATATTCCACGATAGTCCCAAAAGACCATTTCCTGAGGACAAATGAGTAAAATGAGAAGGTAAGTTTATGACTAGTTGCTTGGCAAGAATAAATAAATTAATTATAAAGAATGGAAACATAACTTCTGTGAACCTGACTTACACATAGCTCTATCTCCTCCTACAAAGATAAATAACCACAAAAACCCCTCCACAGACTTCCCTTTTAAAATCTTCCCCAGTATCAAGAATTTGCCTCAGCAACGACTTTGTGAGACTGAGTGTCCTAAACACTTTTGAAAACAGTATGCTGGAGATAACAAATGAGTGACTCAGTGCTTTGGCACACTCCTGAAAATGTGAACAGTTGGGACCCCAGCTATCAGCAACAGATGGGGAGTGCTCAAGCTTTGAATGTTCAGTAGGAGACCACAGTAATTCTGTAAGCATGCCAAAGAAAACATCAAGTTGTAAGAAATAATTATTAGATTTATGGGTTTCTAGGCTCTTCAGTCCTTAAACTTGATATTCAATGCTTTCCTTCATGTCCACCTGATTATTGGGCCTTCATGATCTTATGAAAGGCAGAGGCAAAACTCACACCAGAATGAGAAATACTTCTCAATTTCCTACACATCTTTTAAAAATGTCAACTTACATTGTCTTGTTTGGAGATTGGCTGAGGATGTTTCATGTGGAAGTTGCAAAATGTATGGACAGTTTATTATTGACAATATTACAATCATTTTACATGGCTGATGATACTTTTCTCACAGCACAGTTTATGAATGTCACCAGCAGTTTCATTTATATTTTTCCCATTTTTACCAAGCCGTGTGCTGAACATCCCATCTATCTATTGGGCCATGAGAATGGGTAACAATGTAGAAAAGACTGCAGAGATTTTGATATTCTACTGACACTCAGCTTTCTATCACCATGCCAGCCTAAGAGACTAAATACTTAGGCCGTTTTCCAGGGATGATCGAGGCACATTTGACAGCCAGCCAGGTAGGGATCATACTGTGCTCATGCTAGAGACTTGGACACAGCGTTGGTCAGGGAGGAGAGGCTGAGATGATACTTCTGACACCTTTTGGTCAAGACTTGTGATTTGATGTTTCACGTGGCTACAGTACTGAATCCTTCTTTTCTCTTAGATAATCATTTTGCAGCACCCAGGGCAGATTTATGGGCACTATATGTTTTCTGTGTGTAGACCTTGCCCCTGAGCCATCCACCACTGAATCAGCCATTTCAAGGCTTCATTAGCCCTGGAGGTGTAACTACAAGTCTAACCTGTTCAAAACATAAACAGCTATGACAGGTGCAGCTCACATGTGAAGTAGAGCCCCACAGTGCTGCTTATTACAAGGCTACCCAAACCGTTTGGTGTATTCCAGATGATTTTAAGATATTAGTTTTCACTAACAGAACACACGCTGTGTGTCTGAATAGTCAACTGGAGATAAAAAAGGGAGAATTCAGCTCAGATTATTGGAAACCTAATCAGTACAGGTAAAAAAAATTTAAAATGAAATTTATCTAACCAAATTCAGATGTCTAAGTGATTTGAACTAATCTTGAGTCACCACTGACTCTACTGGATAGATCTTCCTTGACCATAGTATACTTCCCTGGACACCCTGTATACTTGTAGACCCTGTGGTGTACATATCTAAAGGCAGGTGTTTTAGTCTGAAGTCTAATCAAACTTTGCCTTTTTGGGTCATATTCTGACATTGTTAGAGTACAGAGAGCAGAGCAGAGATTAAATTTTACCCCAAAATGAAGGCTTTTAAGGTAGAACTATTTTGCCTAGGCTTAGTTTTCAGTTTCAGGTTTAGAATATCCCGTGTCCTGTGAAATTTCATATGTTTTGTAAAGACTTCTCCTTTAGTGGCAACCATAAGAAGACCAAGGAAAAGTAATATTTCTGACTAATTGTTAAACTGTGTGTGTTTGAGTTCTTTAACTTAAGTTGGAAAATTCTGAATTTAAGCTTAACTATTAGAGCAAGCTATCATTCATTTCAACTTGTGAAATTAACAGCAACAATAAGCCTCCATTTGAGAGGCATATATGCATGCATAGCTAAATCTGTATCTGTATATAATTAGGCATAACTTTCTAATAACTATTCATTGTTTTTTTCCCAGGTCATATTTTGGAATAATATATTAGACTTAATTGTTACAATATAAAGAACAATAACCTCTCTATCAGTCTCATCAGTTTGTTGGTTAAGTGCTCCAAATGTCAGAAATCTGTATGAACTCAGCTCCAAAATCTGCCATAACACACTGTAGTGAGCATTCTGTGGGTATCCAACATGTCTGTCCCAAAACCCTGGGAGTGCTCACTGAGTGTGACTGAGCTGAGCGGTGAATTCTGGATATTGTGCTCCCCTTGTGATGGGCAGAGGGAGCACTACAAGCTTTGTCTGCCTCCCTGGCAGCTTAGACCCTCTTTGCAGAGACATGCGCAGAGAGATGAGACAGTTTTCCTCTTGAAGAGCATGTGATAAATAGTCATGACAGCAGTCAAAGGAAGGAAGATATTTTTAACTTTCGCTCAGGCACACAGCTTAAGCAATCTTTTGCAAGATAATGGAGAAAATCTGTGGTGGAACAGGAAAATGACTTTTGATACCCTGAGTCACAGCTCAAGGCCTTGCCAAGAACATGCTTTCCCTTCAGGGAAAGTGTCCTCTTTTTTCCATAAGAATACTTGTCCTGTAAAAGTAGGATGATGTCAGTTCCCTGTTGCTTTTTAATATTCCTGCTATTATGCTACTGCTGGTCAGACAAAGAATATAAAATAAATAAAACCACCTCCGCATGTCAGTAATGTACTCTTTTATTAATCATACTGAAGGTAATTATTTTAAATTAAATCTGAGGTGGTGCATTTTTCTAGTTTTTCAAGTGTGTGGAAAAAAGTGATTAATTCCAGCATGGAAAATAATTTAAGTAAAGAATAAAAATTATCTGAAATCTATGTATTCCACAAGGAATGAGAAAAATAAGCAAGAACCTTGCCAGTCTGTTAATGAGGCTGTGGGAGGTAAAAAATATCAATAAAGAGTCCCAAAGAGCTGATCTAAGCAATGATCTAATGAACTCCTATTTCATAGCATGAGATTTTCTTTTTTAAAGGAACACAGTCAAATAAATAATCTTAGGCACGATCTTGTTTTAAGGTCATTCTGATTTTATGGAAATGTCCCTAGTTATGCAAGCACTTATTTTGTTCCTAAAATATTTCACTTTAGGAGAAATTTGGTAAGATAGTAACTGCTTATAGGCTGTTATGTCCTTATTTGCCCCTAACGTTTGTGCAGGAGCCAAGAAGTCTTTCCATGTGCTTTTTTTCCTCCCCAATTAATCTTAGTAATTTCCTTGTGATGAAACCAAATCAATTGCCTGTAATCAACTGGGAATTAAATGCAATTCAAGTTTTAGTAATTTAAGTGGGCCACAGATCTCTCTCTGAAGTTTGACTAAGAAAGAGAGGGGTGTTTCATCCAGATCCAGTTAGGTCTCCAAACTTTCTTGTTTCAGAAATGTAATGATAAGACTGGTGATTATACTTTGATTTTCCCTTGTTTAGGGCTTGCTACTGAGACATCTACCTAAAGCCTTGAGCTGAAGTTCCACTTTTTTTCCTCTAATCCTTTCCCTCCATCTCTCCTTTTCGCTCCCCCTCTCCTCCTCTCTCCTTCCCTCTCTTTCCTGTGAATCTTTTCTCCCTCACCCTCTTTTCTTTAACCAGTGCTTCCAAAAACCAGAATCCCATTCTGCAACAAAGGGAGGGAACAAAAAGAAGTGGCCCAGAGAAAATATATTGTTTCCATTTCAGTTCTGGCCCCTACTGCATAAAGAGGTATGAATATTCCTGACAGCAGTTGCCAGGAGTTCCATATGCAGCTCTCTCTGCTTCCACCACCACCGCCTTATGAAAATCAGTCAGGTGCAGCTCGCACACTGCGCAGTCCACAGAGTGAGTATAAATGAACAGCAGAATGCCCCAGCCTCTCTTAGGGAAGGTCAGCCTCATGTTGAAAAGGAAGGAAGCAAGGGAGAATTTCTTCTCGTGCTACCAGAAGTGAGAGGTTTCTGGAAAGGAAGTAAGAAGCAAGAGCCTGTTGGGAGCTCTGTCGTAGCTGAAGGAGGAACAGTGCAAATGCATTCACCAGATCTGTGGCAAGGTAGAATGGAAATGGTCCGATCTGAACCTTACTTGGTCTCAGTAATACCTGTGTCCTGCAGGCCCAAAGGTGCTCCCAGAGGTGCTTAGAGTCCAGAGGGATGGCTGAGACATGTTGTGAGTGAGAACATGAGTCCCGTTCACCTGAAAGGAGGTAATGCACATGGCTGGTGCCCTGTTCTTCCTTAAACTGACAGGTTGTACTCACAGAAGCAAATAGGAGATGCAGATGGTTGCCTTGAGCTACCCTAACAGATCAGCAGAAACCTGCAGAGCTTTCCTGGCAGGAATATACAGAACATACCAACTTGCAAGTGGTGGCAAATCAATAGGAATCCTATCACTGTCATTTGTGTGTGAAATCTTAAATTTCATGGTACCTTAAGTCACAGTTATGTGGCACATTAACTTACCTTTGAGAAAGTAGTAAGTTTCAAAGAGTAAGAGGTGTCTCTAAGTGGAAAAAAAATCTATCTTATAGTTGGTCAGCTATTAATCTGAGCAGAGTTTAAGACTTTTAGACTTGTTGATTCATATATCAAAAGCAGGGCTGCGATGTAAAGGTTTATGGCTAAAGGCAAGGTAGGTTAATTACTAACCACTGGGCTGAATCCTAAGTACTCTGCAATGTGATTTAAGGTTTAAGTTTTATATAATGGTGATTAATTAATGCACAGTGTGGATTAAGACCAGGTAAAGGGGGGAAAAAATGCTGGTGGAACAATAAAGATGATAATTTACTGTGGTTCTATAGAAACGTTCTGTTCTGTTTTTCTGAAGTCCCTGATAAGTCCCCGAGAACCAGGGACTTTTTGTAAGTAAGCACACCATTATTTCTACTGCCATTTGATGCATATGGCATATTTTCCAAGGTGTTTGAAGATAAATCTCAGCCTCTAAACATGAACTGTCTTCCTCAACCAGCTCTTAATTATAATGGATTTCTAACTGTTAACGTATATATGTCTTTAGATTTCAAGGTCTTTCTTACAGAAATATGTTACATTTGCCCCAGATTCTGCACAATGATCTCTTGATAAAATTAAGGGTATTCTTAGTGCAAATAAATCCTCATTTTCAGACCAAGAAGGGATTTTACTGCTGGTAATGTCTTTCAAATAACTTTCTTTTTCTCCATGAGCTTTCAACCTAAATGTCCTTCCTCTGCTCAGATGAAGCTCTGGGAAATACAAAATGGCTGTAAAATCTGATGTTTAGTCTTTAATTTCCCTTCCCTCCCCTCCCCTTCCCTTCATCCCTACAAAGCTATAGGTCTGACCTATAGGAGGAGCAAGGAGAGGGAAGCCATCGCCAGCCTGCAGAGACAAAAGACCAAGTTCTGTGATCCTGTGCTCCAGCCTGCTTGTATTAGCACAGAAGGAATTGACCCTTGAAGACTATATTGTCTATTAAAATAATTCTAAAATTACACTTTGTTCTTCAACAACACTTTATAAGTGGTATATTTGTTCCTATTACTCCACTTTTGAATATCCTTCGGGTTTTTTTCGAAACAAATGCTGACTCTAACCTGGATTCCTTATCTTGACAGAATCTGCATCAGACCACTGCCTGTTGTGAGGCCAGGCTAGTGAAACTGTAGGAACAGCACAATCAGAGGTCATTAACCCAGCAGGAAAATCATTTGCCTCATTGGCTACAGGTGAGAATAAATTGGTGCAATCCGGAGCACAGATTGTCCCTTGTGAGTGGCTGAAGCCACCCATTTCTAAGGAACTGCCAGCACGTTGGAGACAGTCATTTAAAAAATAATGATTGACTGAGGCAGCTTTAATTTATAGAAACAACAAATGATCATTTCAGTGTATGCCATAAGGAAGGTATTCTCTAGTGCAGCTTTGGATTCAATGCCTACATTGTGACTTTTTTTATTCTTATGAAGACAATATCCATAAACATTGATGGAACATATCTGGTGATTTGAAAGCAATAACTGCACTCTTGGGTGAAAATTTGCATCTTTTAGTGCAGCTGAAATCTTGAGTAGCCATCAATAAATCAATGCAAAAGGCCCTAAATTGCTGTAGATATCTATAACTATTTCTTTCTGACTGCAGTCTAATCTATATTGAGAATATAAGTAATGGCTTGTATGCTTTATATGAAAACCTCTCTTTTCTTATTTCAGGAAATATGATATACAAACACAAGTTAGATGAAATGAGGCTGTAGCTCACACTCTGTGCAGGGTTGCTTTATATTGAACAGTCATTGAAGTACTGGTCATTTAAATTCAAAGTGAATAAAGATGGAGTGCACACCATTTTCCTTGGGATGCCATTCCCCAGCCAAATAGATGTCAGTGTCAGACATATTTGCTGATTCCTTGATTTTTTTTTTCCACCTAATTGGATTCCATTGCTCCTAATTATATAGACTCTTAGTATTCTAAAGGATTAATTTTCTTTTAAAGAAATTTAAAAGAAATTATATGGGTATTATTAGCAGATTTTTTTTTCAAAAAATAAGCTATGCTGTGCCAGTTTCAAGTGGTTGTTCTGCTTAGTCTATAAAGACTAAAAATGTCATGCCAATATATGCAATATTTGAAGATAGAATTTACAGTGTTGACTGTAGCAGTACAATGTCTCACAAAACTTTAAGAAAGAGTAAAAAATATAAATTTCAGGTTACTAAAGTAACCTTGCTCTGTCACTCTTAACCACCCTTAACCTCATTTTCAGTCCTCAGTGCTTCGAAGCTGAAATCCTATGCAATTTTGTCCGGAAACCATTTGATTTCTGTGTTTAGAGCAGGCTCAGGGGGCCCACACGGGGGACCTTTTTCCTATCTTTATGTCAATTCACAGCCCATGATGTCTCCTGAAGCTCATTTCTTTTTTCTTAGGACATGTAGGTTTGTCTTGAATATTAATTTTCCTATTAGAGGTTGCATTCAGCACACCTGGTGGAGTGTGCGCAGCTGAGGCCTGGGGAGGATATGGCTAGTTCCATATGGCTTGGCCACAGCTTGAAACACCACACAGTGCCCCAAAACTGCAGCCAGCTGGAGCAGCGTGGTCCTTGGATGTGTCCAAGAAAGGGTGGGAGCTGGCAGATGCAAGAGATACCTGTGAACTCACCTGAGGAGTTACAGGAGGACACATCTGAGGAGACACAGGAGAGGTGCAGAAGGGGGCACTTGCTGGCGACACAGCTGGAGTTTCACTCTTGGAAAGGAGTGCTCTGTGACTGAGCAAGGGTGCCTCTGAGGGGACTGTGGCCATGGGTGGCCCATGCCAGAGCAGGGACACTCCTGAGGGGCTGCAGTCATGGGTAAACTCTGGATGAGTAGAGGGGCAGTCAGAAAAAAAGGGGAAATGAGGAGCAGAGAGTTACATGCAGACTACAACCTCCTGTGCCGTCCATTGCCTCAACCAAAGGTTTAGGAGGGCCTGAGTGCAAGGATACTGAAAATAGGGGAGCTGAGATGAGTAAGGGTGGAGGAGAGCTGCTGAAGGGAGGATAAGTCTTGGGCCGAAGCTGAGCCTGGGCAAAGGAGAGGAAAATTGTTTCCACTGGTACCCTGTCTTTTATTTATTCATCTACATCTCTGAATCGCTAGAGATGTACGTTTACGTACTAATTAAAGTAAATTAGGTACAATTTTATGAGTTGAGATTGTTTTGCCTGCTTTGGGAAGGCCCCCAGGGGTGCACCGGCCCAGCAGCGCAGAGGCTCAGCCTGGCCGCGGCCTGGGCTGGGTGAGGCCGGTTTAAACCCTGAGCTGGCGCCGGTGGCTGCGGCTTCCCCGCCCCAGCTTCAGCTCTGGCGTGGCCCCTCCCCAGTCACTGCCTGGCAAACCACTGCCCGTGGTGTGCGTGTGACTGGGGGGCCTGGCGGCACTGCCAGACGGCGTCTGGCAGTCTGTGAGCACCAAAACAAGCAGTCCCAGCACGAAGGGAGAAGCCCCACCACTGATGAGGAGCATCATGCTCCTCCCACTGAGGGTGGCAGGGTGCTGGTGGTGCGGTTTGTCCTAATGTCTGCTGCCTCTGCTGCCCAAGGGGCAGGAAGCTGTCAGTCTGCGTTCACCAAACTGTCATGGAAGGACAAGCATGATACCCATCCAGATAAAGGAATCTATATTTGTAGGCTTTCTGTAAAACAAATTTAGGGGTAATAAATGGCCTTTTTTTAAAGTCAGTTTGGACAATAATGTTGGTATTCCTGAAACTGGACTAACGGTAACTGCTTTATTTTTATTTGACTGTTAAAGCACTCACCAACTTAGCAGTACATTTTTAACTCCTCAAATATAGCTTTTTTCCTTTTGCTCTTAAAATTTTTGAGAATAGCAGAAGAGGGCAGATAATAGGCAGACTTCCTGCTAGCATATTTTTCAGGTGGGGCTCTGAGGAACAGAGGTCAGGTTTTTCAGCTTGCCTGTCTCCTGCAAGTCTGGGCTTTAGTGGCACGATTGCCCTTTGTTTCATTGGACCTTGTCCAGAGAGTGCAGTGACACTTCTTTAAACTGCCTACAAAAGGATGTCCCCATGGAAATGCAGGACTGGAGAAGACCTCACAGGATTATCCAGCATAATCCTCTCTTCTGAAGCAGCATAAAGATTCATTCAGAGATGAATATCAGAGGCATCAGAAGCTTTGAAAGAAAGCATTTCTACAACTTTCCTATGTGGCATTTCATTCTCTGTGTCCATTAAAGAGTTTATCATAACAGGGTATTTTTTTACCTTTGAAATTTATTTTTTTATACATTTGTCCAGGTTTTCTGGACTGTGGGCAGCTGTGACAGAGCAATAGTGCACTAGCTCCAGTACAGATTTAGTTGCCAAATTCCAAACATCTTGAAAATGTAGGCACAGGACAGTATTAAAATGGATTCACAGTTCACTGTGGTGAGCTTGCTTGGTGAGCCCAAACAAAAATGTATTTATGTACATTCTAATTTACCACTGCAGATTCCTAATTTACCTGTGCAGATTTCTAACCTAGAATCCACTGAGCATCCCTGCCTCTCCAGCTTGGTGTTCCCTACCTGGCCTGCTCCTCTAGGTGAGTATTTGAATTGAGTTCCTACCCATATTTTTCACTGACCCTGTTTCCTTTTATCACACTTCCCATTTCCCTTTCTTTCGCACACTTAAACCCCTTTGACCTCTGTAGCCACACCTTCCTTCTCACCCTGCCCTTGCAGCTAAGCCTGAAGTGCCACGGCTCACACCTAATTCTTCTGGCGCAGGAGCAGCTGCTGCTGAGCATCTCTTGAAGTGGCTCATGCAGCACCGCTGTTTGTATTTACGGTGTAAGAACAATTAATCTCGGTAATATTTCTTCAGCCTTTTTAGAAGAATGTGTCTCAAGACAGTTTCTAAGTCCTTGCTAAAGCAAGATACATTATATCTACTGCTTCCCTTTAATCCATTATGCCAATTATATTGGCAGACAAGGACATTAGATTGGTTTGACATCATCAGTTCTTAACACACTCAAGTGAGCTGTCTTTTATCATCTTACTGTCTTCTGCTGCTTTTGAATTGATTTTTTAAGAGTTTGTTCCAGAATATTTCTGGGAATTGAAGTCAAACACTCTGTAATTCTCTGGAGCCTTCCCTTACCCCCTCTGCTGACACACCCCACACCCTCCCATTTTCAAAGATTCCCTTTTCTACTCCTTTGGGACTGCTGTGGTTGAAACTAGGTAGACTTCTAATAATGTTCTTAAACCCAAAGGGATGAAAGTGTTTGTCCTAATTCCTTTTCCCTAGTGCTTGGGGTGAATGTCATAAGACCCTGCTGAATTGAATACATTTACTTACTAAATATTGAACCTCTTTTTTGGCTTATTTTCCTGCTGATTATTAAATTTAATTTCATTAAGCCTCAGCAAACTAATTTTGGGAGGAGTGAATCCAGAATATAAACATTTTCTGCATCACTTGTTATTGCTCTTTTTTCCTGGTGCTTTAACTTTTTTAGAGCAAGGCAATTCCTTTAATGCTTTTTGAAATGTATTTTACTCATAGAACAAATAAATCCTGTTTGATAGACTGTAATCTTCATCCTTCCTCCTTCTTACATGCCTAAATCTAAGCAGAGAAACAGTCCCCTAGAGATGCATAAGACCTTACCTTTAAATGAGGCAAGTGTCTAAATGTCTGGATTAAGAGAGATAATAATACAAACACGAGGGAAAAATACTGTGTTGAGATTAGGAGCAGCATTGTCAGTTAGGCATAATCACTGGCTTCATGTCTTTTTAACACTAACTTTGGATCTCCTCTGTGGTTAGATTGCTTCCATCTTTGTACCTTTCAAATTAGCATCTCTCATAAACATAAAACCCATGTACGTACTTTGATTATTTCAGTCATACACCTGGGGGAAGGCTGAAAGAGTACCAAAAATAATCTTTCAAGTGGAGAGCCAAAGCGCCTTTTATGAGTCAGAAAATATTTCTGTAGGAACTACTATTCCTTTAAAATACCAATTCAGATTTATGTAGCACCTTCCACTGAAAGATCTCCATATTTTTGGAAATGCTAGTTGACTCTGTTGTGGTGAATCCTAAGAACTGTGAAGGAAACACCTAAAGTTCAGATCAGGAGAATCAAGAAAAGAGCATAAATCACTTACCTAATGTTACACAGAAAGCCTCTGATAAACCAAGATTAAAAACCAGGTTGACAAATCTTTGTCTTGTTAGCCTTTACCAATATAAATAACTGCCTATAGTAAAATTACCTTTTTTGAAATGGAGTTAGCTGCTTTGATCTAATCATATTAGGAAAATAAATACTACTAATAATAATAAAAAAGGAATCTCTTTAGTACCCATCTGTTGCAACTTCCTTTCAAGGACCTGGTCTACAGAGAGGCTTCACTGGGCATGCAAGATTCCTTTCTTTTAATTAGAACATTAATATTCTCACTGTTTCCTTAGCTTCTAAGGCTAATGTTAATTCTTCCCCCTCCAGTCACTTGGCAAAGAATGTGAAAGCTTCGTATCAGGTTGAGGTTCCGTATGCAGGGCTTTCCAAGTGACAAAACATAAGGCTGTGTTGTTATACCTGTCAAATTTTTTTTGTATAGCAGTACCCATGCAGACAAACTTCACATTATCTCTGTGCCACAGCGAGATTCATTTACTTTGCTCCTTCACTCCCCTGAGCAACTTTTTCCTGTATTTTGAACTGAAGCAAATTATGTAATGAAAATGTTTTTAAAATGGTTGCAATATAACAAAAAGTTTACCTTTCCTAATAATAATAACAACAATAACAATGATAAAAAGCCCTACTAAAAGCATGTTGCTTGGCAACATGACACATGGAGCTGAAGGGAATGCTGGAGTCCATTGACATTGACAAGGGATCTGCAGATAAATGACAGAGCCACCCTAGCTGGTGGCTCTGACAAGCAGCTGGAAAAAAAGGATGACAAAACCCCAAAATTACTGATAGGAGAGGGTGGGATGAACTTCATGGTGAGAGGGATGGTGTAATACCACAAAAGGGAAGAAATAGCAGAATGTAAGAAAAAAACCCGTGAAGGGAAAAAGCAAGAT
>VYZQ01015659.1:28090-48037 GCA_013400655.1 Mystacornis crossleyi | reverse complement strand
AAAAAAAAAAAAAAAAAAATTAGAACTCTATTCAAGCAGTTGCTCTGGCCAGAAATTATGATTAATGTTCATCCCTAAACAATTACAAGAAATAATTCCCTGTGGTAAATGTGAAGTGACATGAAAAGGAAGGTTTGGGTATGTGCATTTGCACAACCCAAAGTGGTGATGCCTGCACTCATTCACTCACACACTTGTGTGGACTCGAGAGGGAGCTGGGAGCCTTTAGCTGGACACGCTTTAGTGACCTGTGTGCCAGCTCCACTGCTCAGGGTGGGAAGAGCATAGCAGGAGTAAGACAGTGTAGGGACTGTTCCTCTATGCTCTGTAAATCTGATGTGCTTCAATATTAATACCGTTTGAATAAACATGAAAACAGAGGCCATATCAGTCATTGTCAGTGTGTGCACCTTTGAGATCACGTCAGTCATCACATGCTCTAAATTGGTACATGACTAGCAGATTTTCAGCTCCAGTTTTGATGTACACAGCCACTGAGGGTGTCTGAGCTGGGCCAGGTGTATGTTAGAGCAGGTGTGGGAGTATAAAGCATGTTTTCATTCCCCAGCATATGAACTGGCTTGTGATATGCCTCTCACAGGATCCAGTACTCCCTTTCCATAGTACTCTGCAGTTTATACACAGACTTTCTATGCATGAAAGTGCACATCAATAACTGTTAATACACTTTACATTTCTTTTAGTACTTCTTACCCAAGGGCTTTCAAAATGCTTTCGTGTTTTAATGAAAAGGAATATGCATTGTGCCCAAATTCTGCTTATTCTAATGTCAATTCACAACTGTGTGTACTTAAATGGTGGTGCCAGATTTACACCACTGCATCTGAATACAGGATTTAAGATGCTGTGCCTATACCGATAGCTTTGGATGTGCAAGAACACAACACATAACAATGGCTTCACTCTTTTCCCCTGAAAGATTATCACCTCAGGAGTAAAATGTGGCAACTCTAACAAAAGCAGTGTAGCTGTTCAAAATGCACTAATAATCTTTTGGGAAGTGATCAAAAAGATGTATGTTGGGTTTTATGACTTCAAGAAGTGTACAAATTATGTATTTGATTCCAGATGATTAATTATAGCAATCCATTTTGTACTACAAGAGAGAGACATTTTAAGTCACATTTTTTATAATTTCTAAAACTGAAATTGATTTAGTATTTTGACATGACATTATTTAGGTACTGGTATAAATTTTCATTTCTTTTTTCAATTTGAGAGAGAATATCAAATATCTTTACATTCATGTGTTGTTAGCTACTGCATAAATATGTAGAAGAAAAAGGTGTTTTCCATTCAAAGCCACTAAATACCTCTAGGTCAATGCCATGTTCCATTAGTTATCTCAGTGTACATGGGGCTTAGCAATGCATTCTACAGATTTTTTTGAAATATGAACAGTTATTATTGAATACTCTCCATACTGAATGTAGTGAAAATACATGTTGTACCAGTCGTGGGAAACAGGAAGAGAAGATAGTCTTATCAACTGCTATGCTGGTGAATCAAACTTAGATCTGTTAAACAGTGGATCCCTAACTGAGTTTCCTTTCTCTTCTGTGGCATGTTGGGTATAATATTTGAATGCCATAGCCCATTTGTTTCCTCATCTGAGTAGTCTCTCCTGGTAGGCTTTGGTCATGATGTTTCTGTCTGTGATTAAAGCTTTCAGCTGTGCCTGGGTGGCTGGAACCCTCTGGGCTGAGGTCACCAGCCCTTCTAAAACCATCCTTTGTTGTTTACTGAATGTCAGCAGTGTTAATACAATGTATTTGACATCAATATTCAGGAACTTTTCATTGATACAGAGCGTTGTGTATTCAGTAATGCGTGTTACCAGTGTTGGGCCTAGAGACTTCTCCTAACGCTAAGTCAGGTTCAGTATCCTGATCCCTGCTTGCCTTTCTTGTTCTGAGCTCAGAGGTTCTAAGGTTATGTCAGCATTGCATAGCAATACTCAGTGCTGTGGTTCCACAGCTTGCAACAAAGCAGCTCGCAGAGGGATGGAAAACAGATTTGGTAATAGGGCAGCATGTCCAAGATGACAGATTTCAGGACACCAGCAGAGGTGCATATACTGGCATGGATGCACATGAGTTCCCACAGAGAGAAACTTGGCTGCTTTGCTCAAATGGGCATAGTCTAAAAGTTCTCCTGCCAGTCTGTGAAGCCCAGCTTTTTAGTGCCCTTCCTCAGGTACAAGTGAATTCAGTAACCCATCTGTTCAGTGGATGAAGGTTTCTTAGAGGTTGCTTTGAACAAAATCTGTTAGGAGAAAGGAATCACCTTTATATCAACCACTTTAATGCTGTCAGTTTTTCAGAGAAAGGGCATGGCATGTATATTTTTCTCAACAAAATAACTTCCAAAATCCGTCAGTCTGGGAGTCTATGTTTCCTGTCTCCCTCTTCAGAGAAATCAAGGGACTGAACACTTCAAACTTGACCAGCCTTGCTTTTGTCACCCTGTGCACTCACTGGTGGCTGGTACTAAATTCTGGGATAGCAGGAAGGGGATAGGCACTTCTGTGGAACCAACAACTGCTGCTTGCAGGCAGCTCAGCTGTGTCAAGTCTGGCTGGTTCCTGCTTGTGTGTGCTGCTCCTAGGGTTGGTTTCACTGCTTGTATCATTGAGATTGACGATGTACTGTGGGATAACTTCTGTTCTCTTACTTAAGAACAGCTTGTGTGACATACCGTCTATGGTCATTTTACCTAGCAGTTACCAGTTTTGAAAGGGTGGCAGCTGTCATCTCATGCTAGATAAAATGGTTTATTTCAGAGTTTACTGCATTTCTGGTCAGATTTGAAGAGATGAGGGAATAGAATGTCCTTCCCTTTTCTGGTACTCTATTTTATCTCCCCCTTGCTGTGCTAATTTAAGTGCCAAATACAGTGCCCTTCTCTTCGAATGCCAGTCTAAATTGCTGCAGCCTAGGGTTGCTATGTGTGTTGGTCTGACACTCTCCAGCTCTTTGGGCTGTGTCAGTGCTTAAACTGTCATCTCTGCCTGTTGCATGCACTGTGTTTGTTTCTCACAAGTCTTTAAGATAAATAAATGAAAGAATTTGTGTAGATGTTTCGTTTGTTTTTTTTTTTTTTTTAATTTAGTTGTTGGGTTTTTTTTTTAAACTCAGCTGTCACCTCCTTGTTAGAAATGTTCTGTTCTTAGTCTTGAGGGAGCTCTTAAATCCAGATATGGTAGGTGGCCCAGATGGTGCCTCAGCTGAAGAAGGAGGTCTTGAATAGAGTGAAATGTAATACTCAGCAGTGTACAGACCACTGCTGCGTCTCTCAGGAGTTAAGGGTACAATGCATTAGCCACCACAGAACAAATTAATAAATGAACAGAATTGCTGAGGAGAGGGCAGAGAGTGCATAATTGGCATCAACTGTGTTATCAGGACATGCTTCAGATAACAGTTTTCAAAAGACGTATGAGAAAGTGACCTACTTAAAAAAGACGTGAGAAAAAAGCCAAAACCAGGCTTGTGGCCATTTCTGGTGGTTATCCAAGTGGAAATTTAAAGATCCCTCAGTGCTTTCTGAAAAGAAAGAAAGTACAGCTTTTGTGGCCTGTACTCCATCAGCCAATAAAAGTGACTTTTAAGTTAAAAACTTCATGTGAGTTACTGCCAGAGCTACAGTAGCTATTGCAGTTGCCAAAAGAGGCATTTACAGTGCTGGTATCTTCCTTATTCCTATGAATCCCCCTGAGATGAAGACAGCACTCCACATAACCCTAGTCTTTATTGGAAATTACATTTATAGATACACAGTTTTATGTAGTAATTCCGTTTTGTTCCCACTGTGATGCTCAACCTCTCTTTGTCATATCAGTCTCCTGTAGGAGTAGATAGAGGTGTTTCTCTGCTGCCTTCTGTACTCAGAGAAATGTTGTATCTATTACCAGAGCCTCTGATAACCAGACAACAGGACTGAAAGGAATTCTTCCATCCAAAGAAATGACAGTGGTATCCCAATATCTTAAAATGGTTGAACTGAATTTCTCATGAAATACAACTCTTATTTTAATGTTCATCCATTTTCTAAGCTTTCTAAGCTTTCAGAAATTAAGTAACATAAAAAAAACCTGTCAAGAAATCTTTAATACATTGTGAAACAGGTAGATTGGGACATATCTCTCTTTTCCACTCTGGATTAAAAACTGAGAGACATAGTTAAATGCTCTTGTATTTTTACATTACTTTCAGATCATAATGGATAACATTTTCATCAGCCTGTGTACAACTACTATAATACTTACACGGGAGCACATGTGAGCCAAGAAAGTACAGCTCTGTGCATCTTTCACTCCTCTAACTGTTAATTTGCTAATGAAAACATCTTCAGTGAAAATGAGGAGGATATTTTCAACAGCGGACTTGAATGAAAACTTTCCTATGCAGTCTGGAATTTCCCCCACTTTCATTTGAAAACTACTGATGTCAAGAACTAAAAACTCTCAGGTTTTTAAATCCTTGTTTATTCCGTGTTTTATGCAGCAGATAACACTTGCTGCAGTTTTCAAAGGAGCTGCTTATAGTGCTCGTATCTGGTATATGAAAATCCCGTGGGCTGGTTTATGATGAAGGCTGTGTGGTCAGTTCTGGGCAGAATTCCTGACTGGGCTCCAAGAGTTTTCACCCTGCACTTGCAGCACTCAACACATTCAGCAGCCCCTCTAGCCTTGCATCGTGTCAGCTGTCATCAGCTGGGACATTGACACCAGGAAAAGCTGGGGGATGAGCTTGGAGGCAGCAGGTCAAATTGAGACTGAGCTGGGAGACTGGACTGGGAAACCTAGTGGACCTGGAGTAAAAAGGAGAAATGTGAGGAAAAATGTTAGTTCAGGTGGAACCAACTTGTGAAGGAAGAGCAAATTGGCTACTCCTACACTGTTGGACAAGCTGGTGGCAAGGCTACCTGGCCCAAAAGAAAACACGTCAGAGGCAGTTCTAACAATTTATGGGTATGAAGTATGGATGAAGAACTCCTAGGATCAATGCCTATTCTATTTATTAATACAGATAAAATCTGAAATGATGCTGACTGGCTACTGCAATCAGTGTCCACTTCAGGCTGCATGTGTTTTTTGCACTACGTAATGATTTTCTTCTTGACTCATGACAGCAAAGGCTTCATAAGGAAAGATTAAAAAATATGTTAGAGGAGTATTTTCAAGGCTGCAAAATCAAGCTTTCAGAAATTTGGAAATACCAAAATACCTCTGAGGGATATACATTAAGATAGCCTTCAACCACATAAATACACACTGTTTTCCCCAGGACATTTTCCTGATTCAGTGAATGCAGTAGATAGCCTTGGTTTTTCAGTCATGGTATCTCCTAGTAAAGAGATCTGTTACAGTCCAAACATGTCAGATTTTTTGCTGGCTGTAGTGAAAATCATCTGAGGATGATATTTTGTTAGTTTGTGTAGGGAAAATTATGAAAGCTCAAACAGAGGAAGATGTTATATATTAAGGGAAGAAAGAGCAACCACAGTTATACTGAGCATATTCATAAGGATGTGGTAGACACTGCTGTAGTCAGTGTGCTGTTCAGCTGGGTCAGACATGGGCTGGAAGCTGCAAGCCCACCTGGATGCAGGAGTGTTCACTGGACAATAAACCCAAAGTAGCGGTGCTTTGGTATCAGCGCTGGCTTACAAGGGCAATGTGAATGGGAGGCTGGGTGTAGCTGTCCCTGTAGAAATGTTCACAGTGCTCTGGGGGAAGCTGTCAGTGTGGGCCTGTTAATTCAGCAGCCATGCTCTGCTTGTGCTCCCCTCTATTTTTCCCTCCTTGTTGCTGGGGTGGTTAGAGGACAGAGTTGTGTGGCCTGCAAAGAGTCAGGGTGTCTTGCCTTAAACAATATGCTGTGAAAAAGAATTATAGCTAACACAGGGGTTTTTATTTGTTAATTCTTTTTATTTTGTTCATGTTACTATTATTCTGTATTTCTTATGCTATGAACATATTTTATTACTATTCACAGAATCACAGAATCAACTAGGTTGGAAAAGAAATTTGAGATCATCGAGTCAAACCTATGACCTAACACCACCTTGTCAATTAGCCCATGGTACTAAGTACCACATCCAGTCTTTCCTTAAACACCTCCAGGGGTGGTGACGTCACGTCTTCCCTGGGCAGACCATTCCAATGCCCAATCACCCTTTCTGTGAAGAACTTCTTCCTTACATATATCTTAAACCACCCCTGTAGCTGTGTAAGACAGTGCCCTTTTANCCGACACTTGGTCTTGTTGAACCTCGTATCACTGGACTGGGCCCATCAATCCAGCCTGTCCACGTCCCTCTGCAGAGCCCTCCTACCCTCCAGCAGATGAACACTCTCTGCCAACTTGGTGTCATCTGCAAATTTGCTAATGGTAGGCTCAATCCCCTCACCCAGATCATCAATAAAGATACAGGACTGGGCCTGACACTGATCCCTGGGGGGAACCACTAGTGCCTGGCTTCCAAGTTAAAGAAGAGCCTCTGTTTCTAGTATTTTTCCTCAGGCGATTCCAAATGACTGTTACTTATGGATAGAAGTACTGTCACCTCTTGTTTCTTGGGCTGTACCAGCATTCAAAGATCATCTAGTAAACAGGTTTTAGCTGTGACAGTATGGACATTTGTTCAAACTGCTGGTAGCTAATTCACTGGTACATGCTCTTAAGTCTATTGGATTTTGCTCACTCTTTTACCTGAGCATTGGTCTCCAATTTAATTAATTACTGACCAGTCCTAGCAGTATCTTTTACCCTATTAAATTAATCACCTGCTCTTTCTTCAAAGCTCAGCTGGCTTTCTATAGTAATAAAGAGTTACTTAATTTAATCTGAGCCCTTTTACAGTGCTTATCACATTCAATCTCTCTACCAGACTATCTGTGAAGTTGACCTGGCTTCTCAGAAAAGATTTTCTCTTTCCTTGTAAGTGATTTCTTGAGTGATGCCCCATTTTCAAGGAGACAGCATAATTCTCTAATGGCTCCTTAAGAAATTAGCCCTCTTCTTATGGAAGGGTTGAAGAAGTCTGGGCAGGAACTTCTTTATCTGGCACACTTCCATTCCCTGCAAATGGTAGTTCTCTCCTCAAGCACTGATTCCACTACTTTGATGACTGCAGTCTTGACCTTTTTATAAACTTTTCTTCCGTCTCCTGGAAAGTGTGTTTGAAATTTGTTTCAATTTATGGTGCCTTGCTTGACTGTGCAAGGTTTTTTCTGACAAACACAGAGGCCAATTAAGTACAGTGAGGGTCCTTTATTTGTCCTTCAGATTTGCATAAGAGATTGCAGTTTTGAAATAGAAATGGTTTTCAAGGAATATAACAGCTTAGAATTTTCAGGTACTAATTTTTACTATACTTCTAAGAGAATGTGAGAAATGGTCTCTCTTCCTGAAAAGCATTTAGTCCTTAGCAGTCTGTTACCATACCTAGCCTTCAGTAAGAACAGTCCTTTAAACGTAGTTCTTCTGGAGTCCTTCACAGCTCTCTAAAGTTTCCCCAATGGCGATCATAAATTAAGGCAAACATTGCTTTTCAGACAGCCAATATTTTGTGTGCAAAAATTCCTGACTTTAATAATTCATACTGAGCAGCATGCAACTTAACAGTTGCTCATTTGGATGAATAAACAATGTGGGGTGGTAGCTCAGCTGGAGTAAATTAGTATAATATTGTTTCAGTAACTAGAGTTACAGCAGTTTAGACCAGTAGAGGTTTTTGTCACACATTTTTATTTAGACTTTTTTTCATTTACTCTGGCATTCTTCACTGTAGTAGATGGCAGCTTCACATACATAATTCATTATCCAGATAGTTCCCTTGGGAACTATCCCTTAACTAGTCCCCTTAGAAAGTCGGGAGGTATGGTATTCATTTTACAGATGATCAACTATGGTACAAAGCGATGTTTTTTAAAGACATTGACATTTCTAAAATGTCCACTGTCTTGATGCTGTAAAAAATTTGCATCACAGTATTGCAAAACCGTAGAAATATTGTTTTGAAATGACCTCTGAAAGCCTTGAGTTTATACTCCTATCTGAAACGGGACTCGTATCAGAACAGGTTAGCCGTGGTTTTGTCCCATCAAGTCCTGAAAACCTGCAAGCAGAGAGTCCATAACCTTTCCAGACAACAGGAGTCAACACTGAATTGACCTTCTCATGATTTTCCACCCCCCCTCTATTATTTAATTTGAACTTCTTAAACCACAACTTGTGGTGGTTGCCAAACTTTATATCACTTTAGCTCTACAAGCTCTATAATTGTTTCAAGGAGTCACAGGCAGGTAGTTAAATCCCCTCTTGCCCACTTTTCCATTGGATTAAATCAGCCTTCCACTTGTCCTTGTAGGCCATGTGCTCTCAGCCTTTGACTATCTCAGTAGCCCTAGCCCAGACCCTCTCCAGTTTCTCAATATTAGATTTATCCATGGTATTCTACCCATCTGTATCCTAATGTCTTTAAAAATTAATTCCAAATACAAATACTGTGTAATTTTCTCAAGGCCAACCAAGATAATTATTAGTAATATTTTCTAAGGAATTTAGGAGCCAAAAGAGATAGATAGGAAATTAGAGAGATTTTCAAAATTACCCAGGCATCCACCAGCTTCTGTAAGTATCTGGTATAATCTTGGCCTGCTTCCTAGTGATTCCCAGGCAGACTTTCACTTACATCGTATAGTGAATCATGTAGCTTTGGCCCCAGTGTAACTACATATGAAACAAAAAGTGGGAGGATACAGATTAAAGTCAAGATCAGGGGGTTGTTTGTGGAGCAAGGATACATATAAAGTTTTTTTTGGAATGGTTTACAATGATTGATGACCTGCCAAATATTGGATTCATATTGAATCCACCAGGGATTTACTTAACTATGCTTGCAAATGTTGTTTCGGTCTGGATATTTGTTGGTTTGCGCACAGGTTACTAACATTCTGCATCTTTATCCCGAAATAATGCAGAGGTAGTGTATGATCTTTGGATATTGTTCAATCCCTAGAATGAAGTGACTAAGATTATTAGTGTTGTTTAATTTATTTGTATTGCCATTGCTTCTGGGAGCTGTAATTGTTAACCAGAGGACCTGCTTCAACGCCATGCACCGTTTAAATGCAGAACAAAGAAATAATCCCTGGTCCAGCCCATGTTCAGTGTAAGCATGAGGAAATAGGAAGCAGATGGGTATAAATACAAAAGTAGCAAAATTACATTGGTCAGAAGGATAAGCAGGACTGTCAGGGTACCAGAGGATACTATGAATTTTTGTAGAATCACAGCATTGGAGAAGGAGTGGGGTTGTCCTTTGTGGAAGAAAAAGGGTATTGAAGTAAGATCTGAGAAGAAAGAATAACAGCTTTGCATCACATATGTTGAGCATAAAATGATGACAGAATACCCATCACAGGATTCCTATGTGACAGTGTAAGGTTTTAGTAAGGACACAGTAAAGGAGATAAAATTATCTCTTAAGTTTCCCTGTTGGCTGGTGTTAACAGCTGCTGGAGGTGCAAGTACTTCTGCTTGGAAAGGTGGAAGCTGAGGCTACCTGGATAAGAGCTATCTCTGAAAAAGTGAATGTATTAAAACTGGTAGATAGCAAAGAGCTAAGTGTGTGAGCAATTAATCCAGGACAGTTCTTTTGGTACTCTAGGAAAAGGTGGGAAGCAGTGGGAATAACTACTTTGTAGAATACTGGTTTTGTCCCTCTTCTTTAAGCTGTAGCACTACTGTAATTTCTCCCCGTTGGTGTGTTTGGCTGTATCAGCTTGACAATATTTCTCCTTCAACATAACAGAACTACACAATCATGGAAATCATCAAGATTGAAAGAAACCTTCAATATCATCCAGTTCAACTATCAACCCAGCACAACCGTAATCACTCCTAAACTGTATCTCCAAGTGCCACATCCAGATACCTCTTGAACACTTCTGGAGGCGATGACTCCACCACCTCCTTGAGCAAATTATTCCAACGCCAAAACACTCTTTCAGTGAAAATTCTTTTTTCTAATATCAAATCTGAACCTCTCCTGGCAAAACTTAAGGCCATTTCTTCTCAATCTTTCACTTGAGACGTGGCAAAAGAGACAGATCCCCATCTCACTACAACACCCTCAGGTAGTTGTAGAAAGAAGTGAGGTTCCCCCTGAGCCTTCTCCTCTCCAGACTAAACACCCCCAGCTCTCTCAGCTGCTCCTCATGGAGCATTCACCAACTTTGTTGGCTTTCTCTGGATTTGCTCCAGCACCTCAGTGACCTTTTTGAGGTGAGGGGCTGGGCATTATCCCCTGGTTGTCCTGCACATGCCGTGATGGCACTCAGGATGATCTGCTCCATGCCCTTCCATGGTACCGAGGTCAGGCTGATGGTGCTCTGGATCATATTTCCAACTCTTCCTGTAGATGGTGTTACATTTGCTAATTTCTGCTAAACTGGGACTTCTCTGGTTAACCAGGAGTGCTGCTAAATGCTTGAAAGTGGCTTGGCTCTTTTGCCAGCTTGCTCATTACTCTCAGGTGAATCCATTCTGGACCCGTAGACCTGTGGGTGGCTTACCAGGCATTTTCTCCTGGATTATGGGGCCATCACTCATCTCCCATCACTAACTTCCAGCTCTGAGAGCTGAATACCCTCAGGATAACTGGTTTTGGTATTAAGGACTGAGGCAAAGAAGGCATTAAGNATGGCACTTAGGGTGATCTGCTTCAGGCTGAGAGTCCTGTAGTTCCCTGGGTCCTCCTTCTGACTCATCCTGTAGATGGACATTAAATTTGCCAACCAGTGGTCGCCTGGGACCTCCCAAGTTAGACAGGACTTCTGGTAAAAGATGCAAAGTGGCCCAGTGAGCACTTCCACCCGCTTCCTCAGTGCCCCTGCATGAGTCTTGTCTGACCACGATAGACTTGTGTGTGTCTAAGTGGTGTAGCAGGTTGCTGACCATTTCCCCTTGGATTGTGGGAGCTTCATTCTGCTCCCTATTCCTGTCTGCCAGCTCAGGGAGCTGGGTCCTCACAGATCATCTAGACTTGTTATTAAGGACTGAGGCAAAGAAGGCATTAAGTACCTCTGCCTTTTCCTCATCTGCTGACACTATGCCTCTGTTGTATAAATTTTGCAAGGACATGTGAGTCCTGCAGCAGGCTGCAGTGCTCTGTCCTGCCAGTGGCACGCAAGGATGGCCGTCACTTCCATCCCTTTTGCTGTTGACTGTTGAGATGGCACCTAGTGTTCAGGAGCTGCAGTGAAATTTTGACCACCTGGATAAGTTTCTGTCTCATTAACCCCTTCCATTATTTCTCAGCTCTTAACATCAGGAGGTAAGCAATAGGAAAATCACAGGCAAAGCAGCCATTTAATTAACACATTAGTGCACCATCTGCCATACCTTCCTGACTCATGAGAGAAGAGCTCTGCTCTTACTGCTCTCACTGTCCTTACTAAAAACTTTATTAAGAGTTGAGAGATGGGGTATGTTAGGCATGAAATGTAGAAAAAAACAGAGAGGCTCTTAATATATAATGAATGGCATGAGCAGTTATGCTAAAAGTGAGGTCATATCCTCGTAAGGAGAAGGAAGTGGGCAACCAGAGAAGAGGTCTAGTGGAAGAGTGGTAGCTGTATGAGAGGATGAGTTATCCATACTGATTAATGCCTCTCAGACTTACTAAAAAGATTGTTTCTTTTAGTATCAAATGCCAGGGAACTGGGTTCCAGCTGGTCCTGGCTTCGCCTGTATGAAGTATCTTTGTTGATTGAACCACTATGAGACAATGGAAGCATGTGGATTAATCTAACATGATAAACCTAGAAAGGTACAGATGAGGTGAAAAGGGTTTTGTTTCAAACTCTAACCATCCTTCTGAAACACTGTGAGATGTGCCTAGAAAATTAAATATGTCTTCCATGTCCAGGTAGCCTATATTTGAAAATTATTCCTGTGGAAATTCAAGTATAACTAAAGAATTTAAACCACACCTGTGGGTGTGGACCCTTTGCTAGCTACTGTATTGAGGGTAATTTACTTCTTAATATGTTTTCTCTGGGAACATCAACAGCATTTGAATCTCTGAAACTAAGTTTTATCAGAATGTGTGCACTAGAGATAATGTGGTGTGAGAAAGAACAGAAATAAAGGAGATCAGTAAGAAGACCTCTGCCCACAGGAAAACAGGGTCAGATATTTGAGCGTTCTCTGAGGACAAGAGACTTTCAGTGACATCCTGAATGACAGTCCCCTCAGAGTTTTGTTTGTGTATCTGCACTTTGCCTTTCTTATCATCCTGCTGGCTTTGACTACTTTTGGAAGCCCTTTTTTTTCCTGGGATTTCACACTTTTCCTGAGTTACAGACGTTCTCGAGGTTCTTGCTCAGATGCTCACAAGTCAGACTGAATCTTCTTGTCTTCTCAGAGCATTTTGCCTGACCCACAGTCCAGAAACCACTATTGTTAAACTCAGGCACAGCTAATACACTTTTCTATGCAAAAGCATGACATGGAAACTTATCACAAAAAATGAAGAAAAAGGTCTTACTTGCCATAGCTGTGAAATAAAATTTACCTGCAAAATCTTTCTAACACAACAGAATCCTTTTTGCATAACCTCTACATTTTGTGAATAAACATGGATGTCAAAATTAAAGAAAAAACACCTATAGTGAGCTTATATTATTTTAAAATAATTTTCATTTTAAAATGACTTCAATGTTTATGGTGATAAAGTCTAAAGGTCTTTGATCTTGAATAAGATGTAAAAGTTCTGAAAATAATGTACATCTTAACATATTATTCTTACAGGTCTTGTAAACTCCAGAATAAGACAAGCATTAAGAGACAGGACAAGTCACCTGGAATATTTTTCTAGCTGAATAGTTAGTGTTTTGAAAGGTTATAGCAGATGAAGTTTTTCTTATTACAAGCCAACTAGTTCTCCAAGGTGTGTGACATTTCAAATAACTTTGTGGAACAAAAAAGAAGGACTTATTGGATTTGTCTCAATTGTGTTGCTGAGTTAGAGGCAGAACTATGTGACAAAGCTCTGAAACACACTTCTTATTTGTTCTTTAACCTTATCTGTGAAGATCTTAAGATTTTTTTTCCTTTAGTTTTTCTTTCAGAAATTCCTTTCTACACAGGCTTTTGTTTTTCCCTTCAATGTCATGCCTCTCACCCAAGCATCTAGCACAAAGCCTCAAGAAGTGTCAGGTTAACACATGTAATCCCTGCTCCAGCTCACCCTTTGGTTTCTAGCCAGGCTCAGGTTCTCCTACTGCTCGTACATAACTTGATAGGGATAATCTTTGCTTGTCTGACCCTGACTATTTTATTCTCATCCTCCAGGCATTTCGTCTGACTTCTGATACTATCAGACATGACATTTGTTCAAGTCCCTAGAACTAATATGCAGTTTTAGATACCTGGCTCTGTCATTTCATTTCACCTTACTTTGTCTAATTACTTCTTTTTGTGCCTGAAAGCCTCTATTCTTACCTTTGTACTTACCTGCTAGAGGCTTATATTAGCATTCCTTAATTTTCTACCTCTGAAACAAAAAGCATCGTGTACTGAAGCTACACACTGCTTATCTGACATGATTTTCTTATATCAACAAACTAATTATTTAAGGAGCAGTCCAGTATTTAGATTAGGAGCATATATTTCTTAGGTGGATCCTAGTTCCTCCTTCATTTAAAATGTAAAGGCACACTGTCATTTATATTGATATTTTAAAGCAGAAAGGTCAAGAAAATTGTCTTTATCTTCCCACCTTGTCTAAGAATGACTGGTCTGGAGGTCTTCAAGGAGCTGAAGCTGTTCTTTCTTAAAACTACTTTTTTTTTTTTTCTGGGAAAAGCATGAAAAAATAGACTGACTAGAAGGTGTTGCTTTCTTGTTTGCGTGAAATCAGACAAAAAATATGATTAACAGTCCAGTTGGGCCATCTTCCCTGCAAACTATTAGATGGTATTACTACTGATGCAGAGAGACAATTCCTTTTATGCTTTTTTTATCAAATACTGTTTCCCTGTGTGTCTTTTAAAACCTCAGTTGTTTGCTAGTGCTATATAGCAAGTCACTGAAAGCTGTTGTTGTTGAACTGTTAAACATTTGAAAGTAAACTAATAAAACACTTTTTTATATTCCTGTAAAAGCCACCATGGCCATAAAAAAGTTAAACCCTTAAGTCATGTAGCACTTTCTGAAAGTCTACAGTAAATACCCCAGGAAAGCAGCTCACGCTATTACCAACAGCACTGGAGATGTTTATAATCATTTATAATACAACATGTCAAGAACAGACAGACCTTGCATTACAATTTTTGCATTAGGCTACATGCAGCAAGCAGTGCTTAAGACTACTATAAAAACATGGATATATTGAAAGAATATTCATCCTTTTATTAATGATCATTTGAAGAGGTTTTTAAATTCCTTCATGTATTTTCTTGCAGAAACTGTCCACTTGATCTATTGTATCCAATAAAGAGACCTTGTTTGCATTGACAGCTACAGTCTTGGAAACAGATAAATGGAAAATATCAGAATTAATGGACTGATAATGGTTATCTTCAGTTCTGGTGTGTCAGAATCCAGAAATACAAATTATTTTAACTTATCTGAAGGAAAGCAGACCTTGCTTTTGTTTTATATGGTATTACTGCCATGCACTGCATTGTAAAAAAAGAAGTGAGTTGTTGGAAAAGGCTGAGGTATCTACCCTCCGGACCCAGGCTGTCAACCCTCCTGTATCCTGGGGAGCAGCTGCTCAGCTAGAGCAGTCTCTCTGACTTCAGCCAGTGGTACTAAACACATAATCAGTGCCCACAAGTGACTAAGGACATGAGAACTTGAACCAAGGACATGAACTTTCAGTTCACCTGAGGAGTAAACAACTCGAAATACAATGCAAATCTATTAATAAAGGCCAGTTAGTAATAGTCCTAGCTGTAAAGAAAACCTCCTCACAGTGACTGTGGTGTTTCATAAAACGTTTTGAGTGGTGTTATTCTGCTCTGAGTTCAACAGGAGTGTGAACTGTTGAGTAGGTCCCTGGAAGTTATATGGGTTTCAGGTCTCTCTTACCTTAGACCTTGCATTTAGCAGATCTCTTTAGGTCAAATTTTTAAATGCTGACCTTTTTTTTTTTTTTTATTGCCGTCGTTTGCTTGCATATCTATGAGAACTCAAATCTTTTCAGAGCAGAGACCTCATATGAGCTGCAGGTATTGCAGATGCATGACTTGCAGGTTTATTCACAGCTTATACTGTCGGATAAGCAATAGTAATTCAGATTATTCCTGATGTGCTTCATTTCACAATGAAGTAAACACTAAACCTTTTCACTTTAATGTAGCTCCTAGCAGATCTATATCTGGTTAAAAAGCTGTTTAGGCTGGGCAAATACAAAGGCTTATGCACACACGGTAATTCTTGAACAATCTAAGTATGGGAGATCTATAGCTAATAATAAGTCACTGTATGGAAAGGGATGCTTAGGGTCATTACAAAATTATAGGCTGAGTCTGCCAGCTAGTTGGTGGTTCTGTTCAGTTCAAACATTTGGTGTTTTATCTTCATTCAAATACATGAGTTTTTATGTGCTGTTCTTGGCTGCCAGATGTCATCATAGATATGAAGCCTGAGGGAGGTTTTGAAGCAGAAATGACTTTAGGGAGATGTGGTGGAGTGTCGCATGGAGTATTCGTCATTGCAGTAATTAATGTAAGCAGTAGTGACCTCCAGGTCAGGTGGATTCTTATACTTAATGACTGTCTGAGCAGCGAACACCGCCTCAGATCATTAGCTCCTCCAGACAGTCATTTAAGTGAGCCTGAACTGCCAGTCATTCTTGCCTACTATTAAGGATACTCATAGCAAGTTTCCCAAACTTCCCCTATCATTCAGTGGTACGGAGTGCTACACCTTCTTCATCCAGAAACAGTTTAAAAGTGTGCTAGTTTACATAAAATTTCCTAAAAAGTGATTATCTGGCTAATAGTTCACAATTGACTTGTGCCGTAGTAGAGTGGATCAGATATTCACCCATTTCCCAATACTTAATTTAATTTGATGAGAAAATGCATGCTGAGGCGAAAAAATTTGTGTTTAAATAATCCTCCTGGGATATTATAGTATGGGAAATAGCTGCAAACCAAACTGCATTATGATGATTCATATTTATTCCTATTTACCTGAGACCATAGCAACAGATGTTTTTGTCATACTGTTTGAAAACTAGTACTGCCTGAGCTCATTAAATTGCTGTTTTTAAAAAGGAGACTCAGGTACCAGTTTCTTCCACTGTGTGAGTTTAAAGAAAAGTTTAGCGTAGCGTTTGTTCCATTACAGTATCTCTGCACATCTTCCTAGAAATCCTGAAAAGATCTAGGATGCATAAAAGAGCTGCATTCCATTCTGCAGCAAAAAAATTGAACTTATTTCAATAGACTCAATATTAGATGGCAAGATAATATTTTCAAAGGTAATTCATGTTACCTGAAATAGAAGAGTTTGCAACTCATGGTGATATTTCTCTTATTACTTTGCCAGTCCAGGGTATACTAAAGGAAAATTTGTTGAAAATAAAGTTAATTTGAAATCATGCCTTTTTCTCTGCTCTGTGTACACAAACAGTTATTGCACCAAAGATTGGGGTTTCTTTTCCTTAGTTTCATGTAGATTACTTCCTTCATGTGCACAACTCAGCAGCAAGTACAGTCACAGTTTTTAAACATTGTATTTAGTAATATCAACCCTGACTTTTGTTCCCAAAGCATTCAAGCACACGCATAGTCATAGCTATCAGAAATCACATCACTCACAAATTGTATGTAGACTCAGCACATCCATCTAAAGTGAGTGCTCTTATACAAACCAGCCCCAGCAGATTCGTTAAGCAGTATTGTCTTGCTTTAAGCTTACTAAAAGTGCCTTTTGCTGCAGGCTTGGACCTGAAGGAAATGGGACTGAAAAATATCTTTCAGATAGGTGATTATCAGGCTAAGCCTTCTAAACCCCTTGGTACTGCAAGATAGTCTGGGTCATCCAAAATAATTCAACAAGAATTCATGTGTCATGAGTATTAACTCTAAGGGAGCTTGGGAAGCTCTTTTGCAGAAAGGTACTAATTATTATATTGTATTGAATTGTGCTGTATTGTGCTAAGTTTCGAGTGCCTGTTTTGGTGCCCTCTGGTTCAAGAGGGAGGCTGCATAACAGTAATTGTCAGGCAAGTCATTCCCACTATAACTGCAATTAATGTGCACACTCCACACGGATTATTCACAGCTCTGAGGTCCAGAGGGTGATAGAAATATTCTTCAAGGTTGTTAATGACTTTTCTTATCTTCATAACCTTTCTTATCTTTCATTATCTTCATCCCCATGACTACTACACACTTACTTCCAAAAAGTTTTGAACTGGAGCAGTATTTCTGTGGTCTCATGACAATATATTCCTACTGTTGTGAGTTTGGGAGGTAGGTCAAGAACAGCCCTCAGCAAACAGGACTGCTTTTGGTATGAGAGGCTGAAGGAAGTGACTGTACATGTATTTGCAAAATCTCACTCTGAGCTTTTTTTTTGCTCTCTATTTGGCTTCCAGTTGCCTTATTTGCATGGCAGCAAGTAATTTCAACCCAGCAGAATGTGAGTTACTTCATTCAGCTGTGGGGGACAGGCCACTGTTACTGCAGATGACTTGTGCCTGAGCATCACCTGAAACGAAGGCTGGATATTGAAAAGGACATGACTGCTTGTTGCTAAAGAGTGTACTCACAGCTACCAGGAGTGAGCAGATAAGCCAGCAGTGATTTTAGGAACCAAGGTCTTCTCTTGCCCATTTGAACATTTTTAAGTCTTTATGCAGGGCACATAGTATGAATACACAGTATAACAGCAGCCCATAGGATGCAGTAAGCATGGCCAGCACGGGTACCCTTTCAATATTAGCTTAACCAAGGTAAGTGTCCAGTGTAGCATTAGAAGTAGGAAGACATTTCTGTGTGTGCTCAGGCTGCAGGCAGTGCATACATTTATAGTAACTGAATGCTGAATGACCAGAGAGTTCCTCTGTACCCTGAGATTTTGAGCTACAAGCTGTGGATCCCTCAGTGCAAGCATTAGGTTGTCTCTTTCCCAATTAGCCGCCATGTAATTTCATAGCAAGTTTTGTGATTTGTGTAATGCATTTATATTACATTTTCTTTTATCTTATCTTTTTTTCTTTTAATGAAGTATTTTATAAAAATCCATACTGATTGGAGTAACATCTGCTTTTAATAATTTTAAGTTGTGGAGAAATACATGTCATGGACATTTCAGGTATAAGTTGCAACAGCAACCAGTGGAACCAAGGAGGCATGTACAGTTGTGCAGTATCCTAGTCCTTTTCAGCCATATCTGTGACTGACGATATCTGTACTTCTACATCAGTTCTCTATTATTTTTGCGTCCACGTCTTGCTCTGTTGTGTATCTCCTCTACTATAACTTTTATCATGTTATCTTGCAGAGTTCCTGGCCCAAGAACATTCTCTTTTTATTTTCTGTTGAGTGTCCGTGGCAGAACCACTCATTTGTTTTCTTGTCTCTGTGCTGTTCTCAGCCTACACCTTATTATATTCATCTTCACTTGTATTTTTTTCCTCTTTTTTTTTTTTTTTAAAAAGAACCTCTATAGTCATTGCAGGAAGAACACACTGATTGAAAAGCTCTCTCTCCAGGCAGAATGGTAAATTGCTTTCATTATATGATTCAGATTTCTTAAGGTCTTCAATTTTTCCTAGGTCCATTTTTATTGAAAAAACCACAACAACATCCAAAGCCAAATAGACAAATCAAAAATACCTTTTGAGAATGATGTTGAAAGTAAATATTTTATTTTGCATATATTTAAGTGAAATTTACTGCCGGAGTGCAAAACTGTGATTTTGAGAGGCAGAGTGGATGCTTTTAGCAGCAAAAACACCCTGACGATTTACTGGTATGGCAAAGAAAACTGCAGGAGAATTTCAGAAGTAGTATCTTGCATGGCAGCAGTGACAATTGTGTCTCGCCTGGTGTTCACAGTTTTGCTTGCAGCAGTCTAGGAGTAGCTGGTTGTGGGATGCCTGATGCTCTTTTTTATAACTTGATTTTGTGAAGAGCCAAATGAAGAGCCCCAGTGACAGTGTACAGGAATCTGACTTTCTGGAGTTATTTGTGGAGAAAAATTGTTCCTGCACAGATGCATTTCTTTGTTTAATTCCATTGGTCATGCACTAATGAATTTCTTTCAAAAGACCAACTCATTTAGTAAGGAAAAACTTGAATTTTGATTTTATTGATGAAAAGTGATGCATTTCTTAGCCATTGAAAACTAGCATCTGTTCTTTATTCATGAGGGTATGGAATAATGAAGAAAATAAGGAAACTGTTATCATATATGGAAGAGGTAGGAAAGCACATTTTAGTGTTGTGGTGTCTTTTGGAAAGGTTTTTTCAAGGCAATTTGTATTCCTGCTTCAAGTTCTGTGTAATCCCTTTTAGTTCAGTAAGTTGTATTCTGTACCCAGTTTCCATAGTTACTGTTCCTTTAAGTCATGTTCCTTCCTTCAAGTTAGCCATGCCTCTTCCCCCCGCCCCCTGGGCGGAGAAGCCTTGTCAATCCCCCAGTGGCACTCCCTTCCCTCCAGAAAGTTCTCCTCTCCCCAAAGTGCCATTGGTTTGTGTTCCTTATTCCCTCCTCTGTCCCTTCCCAATTGGTTATCACCCTGTCTGTAACCCAAGAATCCACCCCTTAGTACCTTGCCCATTGGTCCCTGAGTTAGCCCTGCCCCCGTATAAAACCGGTTGTCTCCCTGTTATCTGCGTCACTCCCCTGTGGACCCTTTGGAGCTAATAAAGCCTCTGAAACCCAC
>VYZQ01015659.1:11483-27628 GCA_013400655.1 Mystacornis crossleyi | reverse complement strand
CCCCAGCGTCATTTTAGTATCTTCCCTAATGTCTTTCTGCAAAGACATATGCTAACAAATACATGTAAAGGTCAGGGAAAGCCTCCAGCAGCTGTGGAAGTTAATTTTCTTCATTTCATTCTATTTTTAATTTTTTATTTTAATTTTTTAAAGTTTACTGCAATTCCTGAGCACTTACCCTATCTGTAAGCATTATGGAAGCTCTAGGCAGAGAATAATTTCATACCTTGGCACATTTCACACACCTATTGTACATTGTCTCCTGTCCTCATGCTTGTACCAATCTGTTAGGATGGCATAGTTTCAAGTTGGTCAGACTTGCCTTAGGAAATTAAGGAATCTGCCAAAGTTAGTATGAAGCAAGGAAGAGGATACTAGTGACAGTTTCCCCTCCTAACATCTCAAATCTGCAATATCAGTGTGCTGGAGGCTTGTTGGGTTAACTTCTGCTCTGTGATTCTTCTGCAGAATGGGAGGACCCCATTCTATAATCCCTTCAAACTTTTCAGATTACACGTGCACTGATCAGGCCTCTCAAGGAGAACCTCATCTTGAATTAAAATCATCCAAATCTGGCATATAGCAAGTTTGATTCAAAGAAAAATGTCTGAAATGTGTAGTTCAGGTGAAAAGCTGGGTTTTGTCTGCCTTTGCTCTGCTCTTGAAAATGTAATCATTTGAGGGCTGAGTGACTGTATTCAGGATCAGACTCTCCACATAAAATTCTTTGTACTTACTGCAGATTCACAGGTCTTGAAAAGCCTAATGCTTGACACTTCACGGAATAGCTTTGCTAGGCAGGAGGTGCTATTTTTCCACTTCTGGATTTCAAAGACAGACTGAATGCATACAATAAAAGATTACACAGATGTGTATCTGTGAGATAACGTATCTAGGAAACGCTGCAATTATGAAAACCTAATGACTAGTTGTTAAAATTGTCAGAGCCCTAACTGCAGGTAGTATAATTATTTTTTTATGTTGCCTGAAAGGGAAGCTTTTAGAAAAGTTCCAAACAAAACTGAAATTCTCAGTGTTTCTGGAAAGGTTCATATGGTATTTGGGACATCAATAATGATAGCTGGAGTTCAAGTTCTGCCTCTTGCCAATGGGCTGTCCTTGCCAGAGGCTTCTTATAAAAGAGGCAAAAAGAAAACAAACGTATTGATGTGTTTTCCTGACTTAACTGAGAGCACTATATACATAAAGAGATTGATAGAATAAATTTAATCACTTCACATACACATCAAATGTACAAATCTCTGTTAACACTAGCATGGGAAAAGAGCTAACTAGACTTTTCTTCCTTTGCTTACACTGGTATGAATAGGACACAGCTCTGATGAGTACTATGGATTGATTCCAGACTTATGTGGTATAATGAAGAACAAAACCCGTCCTAATTTGCTTATCTCTTCAAATAAGGTGATCTATCTCCAATTCAAGTAATTTAATTTGCAATCTTCCTTTTTTTTTTTTTTTGAGTAAAAGTTTTATGGTTCTCCGTAAAAGAGTAGGATTTTCTAGTCCTCAGGAACTTGAAACAGTCAGCTTATGCATCTGCAAGAATACTCTGCTGAAGTGAAATCCCTGAACCTGTGTACTTCAGAGAGTCCCACATCAAATGACGCATCCCTGCTGACCAGAGCAGACACTGCTGCTCCCCTGATTGAGTGGGTTCCAAATTTTGATGCCTATACCTGCATCTTGCATGTGGGAATTAATCCTCAATCTGATTGTATTTGAGCTGACAGCCCTCTAGGCCTCTCCAGCTGTCACCAAAACAAATTCTTCACCAGCCTTCCTGCCTGTCCATAATGCCTTAGGCAATAGGGCATACATTTTTCTTGTTTGTGCCCATCTATGGTGACACGGATGACAATGTGGCTGCAATAAAGCTGAAGCATTCCCTGGCAAGAACTCTCTGGCTTCTTTTTCTCATCCAGGTAGATTCAGTCTTCATGATATTTGACTCTGATGCTGTTGTTGTGTAGCATGAAGCTAAAAAGCCTTCTGGCTTAAAAATAGGTGCTGCTGGTTGCAGTCAAGGTTGCTGACTGGTGTTTCGTAAACGTTCACATCCTGGAGAGAACTGAGGGTTGATTTTATGAGCTTTGATGTAGAAGTGGAACTAACTAGCACACCACTGTGTGTCAGTTCACAGAGAGGGCAGATAGACATCTGGGACACGAAAAGCAGCTGCTGAGATGAGGCATCCCTTTGAAATGCCAGTAAACTTTGCAATAGTCACTTCTTGAACCAGGAAATCAGTGAATTGTAATAATTTCATTTCTGATCATTGTGCAATTCCTTTGATGACCTGAGTTGCTAAAGGTTTTTTGGAGAGGCTTTTGAGACAAAAATGCAATTTAAACAGCCTTACTTAAATCCTCGTGTCCTCAGTCTATTTTAGACTCTTCTTTTTTTCTCTTGTAGACCCCTTAATCTTTTCAATACTTTTCTAAAGGCAGCTGGCCAGAAAATAAGAGTCCACAACAAAGCTCTTAGTGATTCCATCATTCTTAATTCTTCAAAAAGAAGGATGGGATATTTGACTCCTTTTTTCCACTAAATGGCTGAGACAGTTCACTTTGTTTTCCCATCCTTCTTACATCTAGACAATCACTGCTGCTGTCAAGAAGGTATGGCAGAAAGGTCAGTGGCCGAGGTAGAACCATCAATTTGCTTCTGCACATCCCAGATGTGTGCTGCACATCCCAAATGGTGCCAGGCAGAGGGTAATGTACAGCCCTCAGCAGTTTTACACCTGAGAGAAGGAAGGAGAATTAGACCCTTCACTTCTCTCATGCTTTAGAATAAGGACTAGCACTAATAAGATCTTTGAGCTGGAGTGCAACAAAGGTATCCGGTCATCTCCCCTCAGGGTCAGAAGAATGAGAGTACACAATGATAGGATATGCTGGTGCTGGAATTTTTTTCTCTTCTTTTCTCTCATGAAAGGGAATTACAGTGTTGCTAATTGCCTCACTTCTACACCAGTGAAGGCCAGCAGAAGAAGGAGATGGAGTAAGGCCTCTCCCCAAACTAAGGACAGGAATTTAGAGCTGGTGGTGAAACAACTTCAGCACAGGTGGGGAAGGACATGTTGACAAGTCCCTCCTGGGCACACATCTGGCTGTATTCCTGGTGGAGTTTCAGTATGTGATGGTGGCAGTGTACAGCTTCTCAGGAGCTGGGAGAAAGAATCAGTTCCTGGAAAAATGAACAAGCGACCTCCTGGCGACTGACAGGTCTGTTGCTGCTGGGCCATCCCTCCCGTATGACACTGCTACTGCCTTGGTTTTCCTTCACTGCTTGGGCCTGGCAACCTGCTGGGATACAAAAAAACACTGTATGCTGTCCTCTGCTGTCAGACAAGGGAAAGGAAGGTTGAGCAGCCAGCATGTCTATGCCTAGGTTCTACAGAGTGGTGGACAAAGCATCACTTGAAATGCACACCTGCTCCATCCTGGAAAAGGCTCTGGGGACCTTGAGCAAAAACTTTCCCTGCCCAGCCTCGGCATTTCCCACAGCAGTCTAACAGGTAGTAACAATATGGTATAACACAGTTACTGTGTAGAAATAAGATTCAAAACTATTCATCAGTCATATTTGAAAATTAATATATTACCATCCTGAAATATTATTCATACAGTTTTTTTATCATTATCCTTTAACAAGTGGTTAGCATTTTTTTTGAAAGAGATATTTTGGAAGAATGGACAATACATTAATTATTCACTTTCAAAAATATAAAAAATATATCTTTCTTCGTCAGCAATGCAATGAATGTTAAAGCCAGTCATCTATCTTGGGTGGAAAGGCAATCTGGAAATTTGATAAAAAAGTTATAACTCTATCAATATTTACCCAATAAAACACTAGAATCAATATCTAAGTCACAGTACAGGTCACAAGTAGTCAAAACACAGTGATTAAAGAGAGATAAATACATCCTGTTGTCTTTGGTCTATGTCATGAAGTTGACTGTGGACACAAGCTGACAAGCATTTCCTGATACAGCAACTGGTATGGCAGAAACTATTTAATTACCTGAAATACATATTTGCAATTGGGCAGTTTTCCTCAAATAATCTCGCTTGCTCAGTACTTTTACCTTTGCAGTGGAAGAGGTCTTCAAGCAGTGTGTGCGCTGCAGCCTGTTAAATTCCAAGTATTATCTCAGGAGATCCATCCTTGGAGAAGTGAAATTGTTTGAAGATGTGATAGTTGTAGGAGCTGATAGTTTTGGTCTTATTTTTGGTAGTGATTAGATTTGAGCAACCTGGTCCAGTGGAAGGTGACCCTGCCCAAAGCAGGAGTACTGGAACTAGATGATCTTATGGACCCTTCCAGACCAGGACATTCTATGATTCTATAATTGTACCCAAGTTAAGGTGCCAAGAGAATGGCAGTAGATAGATGGAAAACCAGGTGGATAAAAAAATTAAACCTAGAGAGTTTGTGGGTTGAGAGTCAGATTATAAATGCAGCACTGCAGGGGTCTCTTTAGAGACCTGTCCAATTTAACCTCTTTGTCAAAGGTGCAAGATAATGCATTCTTACCAGGCTGGCAGATGACATCAAACTGGGGCAACCAGTTGGTTTGTTCAAGCAGGACTGCCATGCAGAGGTAGGAGAGATGGGCCAAAAGCACTGTTAAGAGAGATACACCAGTATCCTGGGCCTTTTTTTTTCCCCCCCAATAAGAAACCTTTGGTTGATGCCTTTTATTCCAAACTATTCACAATCAGACAACAAATATTGAAAAAAAAAAATTCATTAAGCACTAGCTTTTGAAAACTACCCCTTTCCACAATGTTGTCTGCTTATGTCTTTGCTTGCTGATACAATGCCACAGAGCTGGCCAAGACTGGAAGAAAATTTTCTGAACATGAAATTTCAAAATGGTAAAAAAATAAAAAATGACCTGAAAACCCAGGGTTTTTGTAGTCAAGTACTTACCAGCTAATAACCTATACAAAATGTGCTATTGATTTCCATAGCTGTAGTGAACTCTGTGGTGTCTTCAGATCATTGAAGTTTCCAAACCTCTCCACTGCTTTGTGATTTTAGGTGGACTGAAAATGGAAGAAGAGGTTGTCTAACAGTGGTTTCAACCTCCTATTTAGATGCAAAAACTGGACCCTGTCTTGGGAACTCATTACAAACAAGAAGAATAAAGGATGTTTTCTTACTAACTTTTGGAGACTTTTTGCATTGAGTGTTTAAGAAGTTCTGATGCATACTCTGAAGGCTGTCATCCTCAGAGAGGTTTCTGTATTAAAATAGGGGACCTCTTGCTATGCAAGCATTAGTTGCTGGGAGGAGAATGATCTTGCTTTCCCTTACCAAAATTAATCAATTTCTTTACTGCCATCACAGTTTTAGAGGGACATAGGGTGTTAAGTGACCACTGTAAAGTAAAGAAAAAAACTACTTAAAATCTTCCTTTAATTCAATACATGTCTTTTTAATGAACTTTAAAAAAAAAATATTCAGGTCAAAGTTAGTCTCCTTACACTTTGAATATATGTAAATGTTATAATACCTTTTAATTGCCTGGATAATTGTCCCTGTTGTGGTTTAACACCAGCCAGCTGCCAAGCACTGCACAGCTGCTCACTCGCTCCCGCACCAGTAGGATCAGGGAGAGAACTGGAAGGGTAAAAGCTACAAAAACCATGGCTTGAGATAAAGACAGTATAACAGGGAAAGCAAAAGCCATGCACACAAGTAAAGCAAAACAAGGAATTAATTCACTGCTTCCCAACGAGTGGGAAGTTCAGTCCTCTCCAGGAGAGCAGGACCCCATCAGAGGTAACAGTGACTTGGGAAGATGAATGCCATCACTCCAAACTTCCCCCCTTTCTCCTTCTTCCACCTACTTCATGTACTGAGCACGATGTGCTCAGTATGGAGCACATGGTCTGGAATATCTCTTTGGTCAGTTTGGGTCACCTGTCCCAGCTGTGTCCCCTCCCAACCCCCCATGCAGCCCAAACTTGCTCACCAGCGTGGCTGTACAAAAAGCAGAAAAGGCCTTGACTCTGTGTAAGCCCTGCTCAGCAATAACAAAAACATCTCTATATTATCAATCCTATGTTCAGCACAAATCCAAAATACAACCTCATGCCAGCCTCTGTGAAGAAAGTTAACTCTACCCCAGCCAAAGCAGCACAGCCCTCAAAAGATAGCCATCATGTTATAACATGGTGCTGAGACAGATGATTTTGAACCTTTTTTTTTGAAATTATGTATGACGAAATTATGTATAGCTATTTTGGACCAAGAATTAAGCGTGGGTGTTCTAAAAGTTTATAATATTCTCTTATTTTCTTAGTTGAGAGATAATGAAATTTTTTTTGCAGTTTTTCGCATAGAACCTGAAAGCCACCATTTGTGGCACAGATTAGGGTTGGACTGTAATACAAAACAATATTCCATCCTTTCTCTGCAATGATAATTGGAGGTTTTTTTATGGTGTAACAGATTATCCTTTCTACTTCTGTGTAACCTCCCTTGAGAATTGGTTGGTTTAAAATTAATTTGTTAAGAGAGCCATTGAGAAACCATCCTCATGTTTTTGTGTCAATTATAACGTGTAATTTCTTCTCAGATGGCATGACCTGAGTCTACTCACTAACTACCACTGGCTTTATCTGCTCTGAGGGGGGGATTGTCTTTCCTTCTTTGTGTAATTATCTGCTGGTCAGAAGACAGCAAGAGGAAGCTGGAAAGCTTCCCCATCCTACTCATCTGAGAAGGGTTTGAACCACCACCTTCTGAATTTCAGGAAGGCATCATACAGTATCCCTGTTAAACACATTTGTCATCTTCTCAAATCTGGCCTTTATGTAAACAGAAATAAGAGCATTGGAGGGCTAGAATCCAAAAAAAAAGTAGCTTGACTGTTGCCGAATAGTTAGGAGATTCTCATGGAGTGAAAAATCAAGACTGCAGTGCCACACAAGCATTCATATTCTATCAGACCATTTGTGGCTGAAATCTAACATCAGCTAAAGCATAACACTGCAATTTTCCTGGCTCTATAACTCTGTCATGCCTGCCTGACCCATATTTAATCTTCCAGAATGTGCTTTTTCACAGCCTACTGATACTTGGCAGATTAAGCTGTCCTGGGTTATGGTTCTTTACCTCTCAGGAGGATGAGAATCTGGATAATCCACATACAGGGTTTAGAGGTGTAACAATGAAATTAAAGGGAAAGTAAATCCTCTCCTTGAGCTGACATAAATGTTCAAAAGAGGGGCAGGCAAGGCAGATTCTGATTAAATAGTGGCACTTTGTGCTGGTGTGGGTAGCTCTGACATTCACAAGAAGTTGGCAAAACTGACATAGAACCCATAATCCCATGTCTCTCTGGAGTGAAAGCTGGAGGCAGGATATCCCGGAGCATCTCAGAAAATCTTCCCCTGGAGCAGGATTCCCATGTTAAAACACAAATGACTGGTGTAATTTTAGATGTGGAGTGAAGTCAGTGTGCAGTCCCCATGTAAATGTTTCACAAAATGTAAGCCATCTCATATTAACTGCATCCTTCTTCTAGTACAGGGAAAGCTGAATTGGCTTTTAGACTCCATTGACTGTATTGACTGTTCTTCAGTGATTATAATGGGAGTTTAGCTCACAAGTTGATGTCTAAATCCTACTAAATCTGGTGCTTAATTTAGAAGAATTTTATTGCCCTCATGAGGCTTTTAAATTCTTTGTGCAATCAATCTGTTTAGAATTAGAGAACTGGCTGGGTCTCGCTGGGCTTCAGAGTTGCTTCCCTTTTTCTTTAAGTTGCAGAAATAACCTGGACAGCTATGATAGGCAGAGTTAGACTGCCCTGCAGAGTTCTGTGCTTGAAATACTGAGAGGACAGTATTTTGGTTAGAATTCTAAATTAGATAGAAAGGATTCTCCCTATCTGTCTTTACAAATCATAGGTAATTCTTGCTCTGTTTAAGAACCTAATTACTAAGAAGAACTCTGAAAACCTTTTCGTAACACAGTTTTTGAGAAGAGCAGGAAATAAAGTGGTTGGGTCCAAGGAGACACCAAATAAGAAATTGAATATACATACTAATCAATTCCAGTTTCTTTTTTTATACTATGAGGTCCTTCAGGCATCACCTTTTGCAATTTCCTGAATCAATAATTTAGGGACATAATCCAATAAATCATTGAACTGATAATGGGAATAAACATTAATTTTTTCCTGTTCTTAAAACTGGATTCTGAGAACCAGATTTTTAGAAGTATTTCCATTCTTAAGGATTTGATCCACAAAAGGACTTGGATTTTGTGATGGTCAGCATTGTGTCATGTAAGGTTCAGGTGCCTGTTTCCTGTGCTTGCCTTCATATGTTGAATGAGGCACATTATCTGCTGATACAGTGCATACAAAGTATCTCCAGCTGGGCTTCCCAATAGCTGCCCAAGATAATCAACAGGAAAACAAACACTGAGACTAGAGCCGTTTCTTAAATCCCACCTCTCTTGAGGTGCTTAACTTTTAGTCACAGGGATGAGCAAACGCAAGCAGCAGATCCCAAGCCCTTCCCTGTCTTAGATGCCCATTCTAGGTTTTCAAGAAGAGAGTGAGGAAATGACAGGCATCACTCTGAACACACAGCTAGAGGAAGGAGGTTTACAAACATTTAAATAAAAGCTCAGAATTCAGCACACTACTCCAGAAAACAGCTACTACTCCATCTGAAAGGATTCATAGAGTCCTTGCTCACTTTCAGACTGTAAAACCTAGTCAGTGGGCTCTAGAGAGCTCTGTCAGTCCTGGTGCAACTGTGCAACTTTAGAAAGAAAGCTGGCATTCACATCACCAGGGAGAAGGAGCAGTAGGAAAAAAAAATTATTTCAATGTACTCATCAAGAGAATTACATAAGAGAAGCTGCTGGTGCCCATCTCTTGCTCAAAGAGATGGTGATTCCTTTTCCATTAAACAGTTAGATAAAAAAGTCAAAGTTTAAGTATTTCTGAGTTTTCTTTTTCTCCTACTGAATAAAAAGGAATTTTAGAAGCTTCCTCATCGAGTTCTTCCTTCTTCTACATGAAACAAACAGAATATTCTAATAAATTATGGATTTACTGAACTCATTTAAGAACTTTAGAAGACTTGAAAAAGCTGTAAAGGACACAGGAATAGTAGAAATCAGGGAAGGACTTCTACATGGGAACTAACTGAACATGGGTTTGTAATACTAAAAAAAAAGATAACTCTGGGGCTGATAGCAGTAACTTGTATAGTCAAGGGAGGAAGTTGAATTGGTTAAAGTTATTAACTGTTCCTCATAAAAAGTAATGAAGTATAAAATGACACTAGTGAAGAGCAAATAAGAGGATCAGTACTGTAGCGTAGTTAATTTGAGTAACTAAGTGCCACAGGATGGTCCAATGCATCTTAAGAAGTACCTTTGTCAAAACCAATAAATGGCTCTTAGTTTATCTTAAAACTGTAATTAATGGACAGAACATGTCAGTGGGAGTGCTAGGGTTAGTAGTCATGCCTATCTTATCAGTAATTGAATTTTTCTTAGTGAGGCCACTTTTTCTTTCCTTGCAAAGAAAGATGTTTCTAAAAAAGTAGGTAGAAAAGATTACAGCATCGCACTGTTTGAGACCTGGCTAAAAATGAATCACAGCTCCCCATGCCCAAATTCAGCTGGGTACTGCTCTGGATTCTTCCCTCAGCACATGAGAAGGGGTTTGATTGCATGAGTGAGCCCTACGATACTTTTTTGAGAGAGGGAACTAAAGTTTGCTCATACAAACTGCTTCTGGTGGCTTATCCAGAGATGTAGCACAGCCTTGAGCCAGTGCCTGAGGAACTGAGAGTCTGCTATCAGTACACGTCTCCATCTGCTGATTGCCAACGGAGATTTCCATATCTCCTTGGATAACCCAATGGAAAGCATACTCCTGGTGCTGCAATGGATGCCTGCTTCCAAGTGGGAAGCAGACCTTTTGTTAAATCTGGTCTCTAAGTACAGCACTGCCTAGCAACTATGGGAAACAGAGACAAGCCAAAGCATTAGAGAGAATTTCTCCTGATGCAGCTTGGGGCTTGGACGTTTTGTTTCATTGTTTGTTTTTGTTTGTTTTTAAAAGAGATTATCCCAGTTTAATCCCATGTAAAATAATATTAGATTATGTATGTTTTATCATGGAAACAAATGATGATTTCAAAGGAGGAGTGTCAGCACAACACTTCCAAGAGCACTGATTCATTGACTGAGAAGAAATTCAGACTCAGTAGTTAATTAAATGGAAAAGACCTCTAGCCCTTGTGTCTTTTGTCCTAAATCTTCATCATAAAGAATCATTAGCATTACATATATGCCAACATTAAACCAGTGGTACTCCAAAGGTGCATCAGAATGGCAGCACTGCTATCTTACCTCTCATCCCTTGTAGCATCACTTAGAGTCTCCTCCCCTCTTATTTCCAAGAGATATTTGAGTATGAGATGAAGTTTAATAGTGAGTAATTTATAGTTTACCTCCAAGTTTCTGGGTTAAATAGCATCACTTTGGCAAAGGTCCGTGTAGCAAATAATTTTGCTAGCAACACCAAACCCCTTTACACAGCCTTAGATCTGAAATCACGGACATCTTGAACTACTGTCTGAGTGATCTCTGGCTGCTTGGCTAGATTTCCTGTATACACTGCTTCCCTACACTGAGAAGTCCAGGCCATATTTTGTTTAGCATTAACTTGCCAGAAAAAAATCTTTCCCTGAGTATGCATGAAAGAAGACGACAGAGGAACTGCACAGGATTTTATACAACTGCTAAAGTGTATTTAAACTGTTGAGAAAATGAAGCCTTTAATAAAAAAGATTTTTGGCTCTTGTATATACATCTAGAGAATATGCATTTTGAGTTGCTCCTGAGCAAACTCTGGGCTGAGCTCAGCTGCCCCAGTCTCTTTAGTGCTAGTGACAGCAACAGCGGCTGAGCCCTCAAACACCTGAACCACCCTCAAACACCTGAGCCTTTCTGTAGCTGCAGCTCGAGCCCAGCTCAGGTAGAGTGGCACTAGCTGGCAGGCAGATGCAGGGCCCCCTGTCATGTCTGTGTCTAGTATAATTTAGGGAGTCCTGACTTAATTTTTATTTGCATATAATAAACTGCCAAACATCTGCTCAGTGCTTTATCAACATTTAAGCCAGTGCATAAAAGTTTGCACTCTCCTGCTGGGCTCCATCTAACATTCATCATTTCAGAGACATTGAGCAGAAACTGCAAGTATGAGTGGCATCTTGCTTATGGGAAACAAACTCTGTTTTAATAGGAAGCAGTCAAACCAGTATGCAGATATAATGGTTTTCAGCATGCTTTTAACTTCTAAATAAGAAACAGTAAGAAAATAAAAATGCCTAGCATTTTCTGCTCAGAGCTGTACAAACTCTAAAGAAAGAGGCACTGAATGTTGCTGCTCATACACTGAAAGCACATCTGTGACTGTCTGCTGTGTGATGCATAAACACCCAGGCTAATGCTAAACCTGAATCCACAGGGTTATTAATAACAGCACAACTGGGTCAGCAGCGTATTGAGTGTAAACTGATTTATCATGTTTCCTGGGTAAGTTTGCAGCCTACCCTAAGCTTCCTACAGTTGTAACTAGACCACCACTGAACAGGAGTTAGGTGATGTAAAGCTTATACAAATAATTTCTGCATTACAGTTATTGAAATACCAAGGCGTTCAAGATTTGCATTATGTTTAGATCAGTCAAGGAGGATGCTAAGGCTCATATCTGGATTCAGGGGTCTAAGCTTCCTGATCTGGGCTCAAAAATTAGAAATTTTGTAAAACATACTCTGAGACTTCTTACCATATGGAAAGAAATCCTTAAAAAAGTGCAATTTCTGTTGTATGTAGTGAGAGGTTTTTGGTGCACTATCTGATCTTAGAAGTTAGTAGGCTGCATAGCCAGCCATGCCATCTGCCTCCTTCTGCACCAGCCTCTTGAAAAAGGGCCAGTTCTGTTTGACTGATGTATCACCGTATAGAATGACAGAATCATAGAAACATCAGGGTTGGAAAAGACCTCCAAGATCATCAAGTCCAACCTTCGACTGAACACCACCTTGTCAACTAAACCACAGCACTAAGTGCCACGTCCAGTCGTTCCTTGAACACCTCCATTACTTCTATGGGTGGCTCAGTCCAACATTTAATCACCCTTTCTGTGAAGAAATTCTTCTTGATGTCCAACCTAAACCTCCCCTGATGCAAGGGAGGCCACTTCCTCATCTTGTTGCTGGTTGCCTGACCCCCACCTGACTGTAACCTCCTTTCAGGCTGTTGTAGAGAGCAATAAGGTCTTCAGTGAGCCTCATCTTCTCCAGGCTATACAACCCCAGCTCCCTCAGATGCTCCTCACAGGACTTGTGTTGTAGACCTTTCGCCAGCTTTGTTGCCCTTCTNGACCTTTCCCCAGCTTTGTTGCCCTTCTCTGGACATGATCCAGCACCTCAACATCCCTCCTAAATTGAGGGGCCCAGTACTGAACACAGCACTCAAGGTGCAGCCTCACCAGTGCTGAGTACAGTGAGACAATCACTGCCCTGGCTCTGCTGGCCACACTTGCTGATACAGGCCAGGATGCCATTGGCCTTCTTGGCCATCTGGGCACACCAATGGCTCATGTTCAGCTGCTGTCACCAGCACCCTCAAGTTCCTTTCCACTGGGCAGTTTTCCAGTCACTCTGTCCTCAGCCTGTAGTACTGCAGGGATTGTTGTGACCCAAGTGCAGGACCCAGCTCTTGGCCTTGTTGAACCTCACACCACTGGCCTCAGCCCATCGATCCAGCCTGTCCAGATCCCTCTGCAGAGCCTCCCTGTCCTCCAGCAGATCAACACTCCTGCACAATTTAGTGCTGTCTGCAAACTTCTGAGGGTCATAGTACTTCATCATCTAACCTCTAGACACCTAAGCCAGTTATTGGACTTGGTACCAGGCTGGTGGCTAGTTAATTTTTACTTTTTTAAAGATTTAGATCCTGAGGCATTAGATTGGAGAAGTCTTCACTCAGCTTGAGGTGCTCTCTCAAAGCAGGCAAAGTCAGGCTCCTTCTTGTGACTTAAATACCGTATGGCCTGGAGAAAAGATAGTCAAACTGAAACATTTTCCTGAAGGTTGGTCCTAAGGTTGATCCTAAGTACTTTTCTCTTAACAGATGGATGCTGATCTTCCTCTTCCAATGCTCTGGGTTAAGTTCTCACTGGCAAGCCTCTATTCTTGTCTTTTTTCTTCCTAAGCAGATTGGTGGTCATATTTTCTTCCTCTCTAAGATCCCTCCAGCTTGTAAGCTGCAGCATATTCACTTTTGTACAGCAGGAACCAAGCAGTTTTTGAAACTTTTTTTCTAGACCTATGACATCTGAAGATTTGAGATATCTTTCCATCTACGTGATCCCTTCTCCCTACAGTTATGCTGTAGATGAGATTTTTGAAGATCTGGTTTTGATTCTATGCATGGAAAAGGATATTTAATCTTCCTTTTCCTAACTGTTTAACTGTAATTTCAATACAAATCGCACTCTGCTCTTGATTTATAATGAAACCGACTCATTTTTGGGGGGTTTGGTTCATTGTTTTGGGTTTTTTTTAATCTAAAATACTTAGGAATTTTTTTTGTCTTGAGATTATTTTTTTCTTATACAGTGAAAAGACCACGCAAAAGATGTAATGATTCTAAGTCAGTATTTTCTTTGGGAGCTGTGCATTGAAACTTAACTTATTTTCTATTATTTGTCTTTCTACAACTAGATAAAAAGTCTTACAAAACAGAACAGTTGCAATATAATTCTGACAAGTCCCCTCTATATGGTACATTGTCGGAAAAGAATACCTAAGAAAATGCAGAATGTCTACAAGCCTACTAATATGATTTAGAAACTCCTTGCAGAAGCCACATACAGCATGCTATTAAAACTGCAAATACATATTCGATATTTGTGTTTTTAAAGAAAACTTTATAAATATTCAAATTTAAGAGGAAAAAATATGGAATAAAATGCACTAGGAAACTGATATGTAGACAAAGGTTTATTTACACCATACAACATTTTAAATATTTTATACACAGCTGCAGCAGAGAAAGCTATTCTGAGCTTTCCAGAGAAAACTGCAATAATAAAGATGTGAAATATATTATTCATATAAAAGTGAGATTATTACTTTATTGCATTTAAAGCAATGAAGAATGTAGCTCAACAGACATTCATTTAATGACAAAAACTTTGCTTTTATATTATAAAGTAAAAAGTGTAGTAATGGCCAAACAGACTGTTATAAACTTTAAAAACTGCATAAATATATACATTGTGCTTCATGGTGAAGTTTTTTGAAAACTAAACCAAATGAAGCTGTTACAACATGAATCGTTGCTTGAGGTTTATCTATAAAGATTACCTTACAAATCCATTCCACGGGTACTTACAACACACGATGGTAAGAATTGTACACCTGGTTCTCCACTAGCAACACTAGTGGGAATATACTGTACGAAAAACCACTGACATTTGGCACAGGAAGAGCCTGACATAAAGGAGTTGCAGTGTTCAGACAGGACTGTCAGGATCGTCAGGATTCCCAAAGTCTTTTTATTGTCAGTGCAATGAATTGTTTTTACTTTGTTTCTGTTTTGTTCTGTTCATTTTTGTTAAACTTCTGTTTGAAAGTCACCTTCTTGCACGTCTAAAGGCAAGTTCAGACACTTCTCCCATTCTGCTGGTCTGAGTTCTAAAGCATCTTTTGCCTCTGTGTCTAATACATTTATCGTTGTATAGTGTTGGTAGTCACCTGTGGTTTTGAAACTGTCCCATGGAGCCTTGCTCGGTCCTGAGTTCTCCTGAAGACCAAAGAAAGAAGAATTAAAATCAAGGATGAAATAAAGCAGTTTCCATTTTTAAGGCTGATTGCTGATGTGCTCGCATGAGACACAGAAGCTGGAGAGGGAAATGGCTTTGCAGGGAGCCAGGCTGGCGGGTGCTTGGCACTGCTGCGACTCTTTCTCTGTGAACAATCAACACTTTGGCAGGCTCCTCACCTGAGCTGCCAGCTAAGCCCTTTCTTTCGCAAGAACCAGTGTACGTGAGGAATGGGCTGAGAGATCCAGTACCAATAGACATCTTTCTAATAGTGGGAGAAAAGTGGGAGAAGAGTGTAGAAAAGAGGGAGAAGAGAAAGGAAAGTAACTGAGAAGAGTTTATGGCCTGAAAAATGGAGTGGTTTGAAACAGAGACTGCCGGCTGGATTTTAAATTGTGGCAGGTGCATGGCAGAACGACAGAAACCTTGAAAAGGCTGTGAGAGCCACTTTGCTTTACAGGCTGATGAGCTCCCGTATATTAGGATTAACAGACTGAAAGGTGGTTATTTTCTACTGAATAATATATTTGTTTTTAATGCTAGGTTTTATAAGGTAAAGACTTTAGGGACCAATTTAATTAGAGACTTCTGCTGTAACATGATGGGTGGGATTTAGTTGCTAAAATCCAATATTTTTGCACCATCTAAGATGCCTTTAGACTTTATGCTTGATCTCCAACTATCTTTCATGAGAAGTGCAGATCTCCTTTGAGTCCTTTATCATCACTGCCTCTACTGCGCTGTAAACCAAGACCTCTTTCTAAAATAGCCTGGGATGCCTATATTTAGGTACCTGGATCACTCTCTGACTGTCTCACAAACAGACCATTCCTCTAGACAGCTTTTATTAGCAGACCTTTCAAAAGCACAGCACTGATGTGAAACAGAGTAAACACAACTCTTCCAGTGACATTCCCTTTGAGATTTTGAATTAATTCAAGCTTTATGTGAATAGCAAATCTCAAGTAGGGAGACAAACGAAAACTTTACATGTCAGCTGATCTCAAAAGAGGGAGTGAGTAAGAACTTGATATAAAATAACACATATCACAGGTAAAGGTTCATCAAAGAATCAGGGCTAAATTTCTGCTGGATTAAGATGATGCAAATGATGTAAATCCATTGGCCTCACATCTGCTTAATACCTCTTCTTCATGTCTGAGAGCAGCTTTTCTGAAAAAGTTATAGAATACAATGATTCTAGCTCAGTTCCATTTAAGATACAATTTTCGCA
>VYZQ01015657.1:39661-58834 GCA_013400655.1 Mystacornis crossleyi | reverse complement strand
TCTGGGCACCACTACAGCATTCGCTGAGTGGTACACATCCAATATCTTCACTCTTCTGTCTCTAGACACTCAGACAGTTCAGCTGTACCCCAGACAGTTACCAGGATGCATTCCTTTGTTTTTTGTTCTTACCTTCTCTCCGCTAGAGTAGAAGAAATAACGCAATCGGACAATGTTACAATGATCCAACTTTCTCATAATCTGGAGCTCTCTGTTCTGAAACAAGAGAAAAGCAAACAATTAGAAAAACTTCTTGTGGAAAAAAGGTTAAGTACCATCGTGAACACTTTAATATACAGATACAGAAGCTGACAAATCAAAGAACAACCAAGTTGCAAAGAGGCAACAGCTATCACATGTCTGTTGGTATTTACTGCAATTGTTTAATCACTGAGAATACTGCCAACTTTGAGTACATTTTCTCTCTAAAATAAATGTCCACAAATCCACCAAATAATCCAAGAATTACCTATTTGCATTATCAAAGGGTCAGTGGTAAAAGGCAAGAAGACATTAACTTTCCATTTTTATTCTCTGATCTTATAATAACACAGCCTATCAACCAGAAGGATAGGAAGCCTGTTCCCTTTGACTACTGTAAAAATAATGCAAACATTGTAAAAGGAAACATAACATTTCCACCTACATGCCCGTCCTCCTCTAGAGTGCAAGAGAGGTTTGTAATAAAAGATCTTTTCCTCTACCATTCTTTTTGCAATACCAACAAAAAGCACCTGAAATTGATGAGGTAACTCAATTTCCACTTTTGTTCAAACAAGGTTAAAATAGGTTTAGACAGACAGAATAATAGCATTGTTTTCCCATTTTATATCAACTTGAAAAAGCTGTTACAATAAAATCAGCTCATCACATGCATGATAAACTGGGGACTTTACTGCAATATCCGTTATAAATGAGGCCTGAACAAATGAAGGCTCTTACAGCCTGCCAGATAAAAACAAGTGAAGTTTTGAATTGCAGGTATGAATAAAAACAAGCAAGTAAAATTAGCACAGCTATGTTTGCCACACTTCATTCCACAGCTGTTGCTACAATCCTTTTTTCCTCTAGTCATATTTACACATCACTGTTTTTCCTTTCTCAATTAATATGCAATCTGCAGCTACAAAAATAGAAGGCATTCCACTTTTCACTTTGATCATGGGATTGCTAATCATACAAGCTAAACTAGCAAGAACCAATACACTAGACTAATTCACTGGTCTTAACTAGCATCATTAACTCTGACCAAGTTCAGGAATATTTGGGAGGAGAATTCTTTAGCCACCACACATTTTCACACTTAAATGCACAAAGCTAACACCCACTTCATGCAGTGCTGCTGTCAAAACGATAATTTCAGATTCTGTGTTATCAGAAGGTCACGTACGGTGTCAGTCACTACAATTAATTGTTAAGGAACTCGCCAAGAACCACTCAGAGCTTCTAATGTGAACATGGCTACAAACTCTGCTTTTAATTCCTCTAAGCCATGTGGCCTTTAAAAAGAAGAGGTGCTAGATACGATGCAGTATCATTAATCCTATCAACCCTGCCACCCGCTGACTGAAAAAATACTTCAGTATTAGCCAGCTCTTTACAAACAGTAGTGACATCTCACACAGTTATCAGTTGGCAATTACCCAGCCAGTAGTTAAGGAGAAAGCAAGTCCCTCCCTAAGCCTGCCCGGTCTCTGAACAGATTAAAGCCTAAGACTGTTCGGTGCATACCAAGACAGGCCTGTTCTATACTGACAGATGAAGAGAGAAAGTCAGAGAAACCAAGGAGAGACCGCTGAGGCTTTTACGTAGTTCCTGAAATCTTATGGAGTGAATTTGTGAAAAATAAAATACAGACTTCACCACATATCCTCGTCAATATGCCTCACATCTCACAGAGAAAAGCATTCTCCTAGTAGGAACAGGAGTTCACATTTTCTCCACTTACTCATTCCTTACTAAATGCAATAAAAAATAAGTCCATTTTGGGAGTCATGGCTGGGGTTCTTGTAGGCATAGCACAATTCAAACTTCAGACCAACATTTCAAAATTCAACTAGGGAGTCAAAGCAGGGATGCCTCTAGATCCCACTGGTTACAGAATCACCTATTATGACAGAAAATTAATTTCTCCAGTTGGCTTTTACGGCACTTAACAGTGTTACTACAGGACTAAACCTAACATTGCAGGTTCTAGCACCTCAACCAAATTCCACCAGCATTTCATAGGCCAATATATGGCAAGTAATTTCTTCTTCCCTTTCTCCTACTGACTGTGAGGTGGGAATAATACTTTTTATCTCATGGATTTACTGGAAGAAACATGAATATTAATGCATTAATGTGCAAATGTTATTTTGGCAATGTCTCTACTAGCTTCTTAAAATACCCGTACATACTTTAAGTCAGGTTATCGCTTCGTGTTCTTTAGATAGCGTGTACATGCTGATTGGATACACTGGAAAAAAGAAATCAGCAAAAGTTATTCTAATTCTAGGCTGAAGTTATATTTATACTCTGGTATCTCATCCTAGTGCAAGCACAATCTCTGCCCACTGTGATGCTTTCCACTTTGATCCATCTCCTTCAGCTCTCATCCTGACCATCTGCTGCAGCTGCACAAAGAATGTTTCAAGAGGTGCTAATATCAGGGATAAATCATAAACCAGTTACACAGTAACCTATATCTTGCATCCTGTGACTAGGCAGAAGGAAACATATCTAAACTGCAATCTTAGCCAAATAGTCACCTCAGCTATCTTAAAACCAAGCTGATTTCAAATCACCACTCCCTGGTGGAGTTAAAACTGGAAATACTTGAACAGTTGCAAAGCTCAAATTGGATATGGCAGGGGAACAGCTACTGATGTTCATGTTAAAGAAATAATTTTTTCTCAGATGAATACTTTATGTAGTCTCACTTTATTATATATTTCCCTGTACACATCTTAAATAAGTAACAACCTTTTCACATTATGATGTAGGCTATTAAATATCAATGCAGAAATGCATGGAGAGGAAGGGGAAATATCAGATTATAACCAAGGAACCTTTAGTGAAATGAACGGTGACAGATGTCGTGCACCAAGCACAAGAGACAAAATAAATGTCTAAAGATAATGCAAACTAAAATCATTTCAAAACATGCTGATGAGAAGGGCTGACAGTGCATGTTCCAACTACAGGGTGGATGAAAACCTAAGGCTCACGCTTGTCCTTAACTCATCCTTTTTGTCTTCCAAGAAACATGGATGCAAAGTCAAAGACTCAAAGGGGAGGAAGTTTTTATATTTTCCTGTTCTCCCACCAGTTCAACATGAAGGAAAGGGGTTTAGCTTTCAAACTGAACGAGTGTCCCAGGCCTGATAAGCACTGTAGAAAGCAGTACCCTTCAGTGCCAGCCTTGCCACAAGAGAGGACCCAGCAGATATCTGTTCCCACCAAAATGTGCTGCTGTTGTGGCACATGTTCCTTTAAGGAGCCACAAACCAACGGGACTATGAACAGATTACTCAGAAAATTTTCTGCAGTTTGATTTCTTTATCTAAAATAGATTTCTTTATCCAGAAGGCAGAGACTGCTGATGCAGATTGCTTTATGATCAGTGCATTTAAGCCCTTCACTAACTACTGCAGCAAATCCCACGTGACAAAAACTCTGTTCATCACTTATGAAGGCAACTTTCCTGGATCAGACAGCCTCTTATCTGTTCATTATATTCAAGAAAACTGGTTGCTCATCAAGGCTGAAGATTTGGTTAAAGATTGCCAAGACATCAGATTTGTAACTTCAAAGCACGGCCAATAAAGCTCGTGCATGAAGATTCTCATGCCTTCTCTCCGAAGTTACAACCCCAATCCCCGAGCGCTGCGCTAACGCTGCAGGTGACACAATACCCCCAAAGCAAGGTCATTTCTGCCTCACGACTGTAATCTGCTGTTACAGACTAGGATAACCATCACTCCCGGCCATACACATTCCCTTTCCTCCCCATCCAGGGATTTCCAGAGCTAAACCAGTTTGCATTCATCACTCCTAGTCTGATTCTTTGCCTTCTCCCTGCTTCACACCCTCCCTGTTCCCTTCTCCCTCCCCTTCTTACAGCAGGTGATAAAATGACTGGATCATCAGAGATGAGGCTTTATGGAATTGCAAGTTCCTGAACTGGACTAGAGCAAATGAAGGTGAAAGGTTTTGCACAGCTCATGTCAGCATGACATTGTTCATATACATCCAATGAAGTGGAGAAATATCACCTGGATCCAGTTCAGAGGAGAATTCTTCAGTTTCCTTAGCTGAAGGGCATGCTGGGTTTTGATTTTTGTTTTTCTTCTGAATCACCTTTTTCAAGTCTCAGCAAGGTTCTTTGAGGATTATGTTCAGTGCAGATGAAACAGGAGAAATATAGGAATTTATATTTTTGCTTTGTGTCACACCAAGGACATGACCTGGTTATTTTGAACAGATGAAATTATGTATATTATTGAACTTTTAGAGACGATATCTTTTAGATGGAAAGGCAGGATAAGCTAATTCAACAAGTACCTTCAGCATCAGACTTCTTGCTTAAATTAAGTAGGACCAACTAAGCAACTAAGGTTAATGCTTATTTATTTTTGCAATTTTTGAAGTAATTGTTACTATTCTTGGTGTAATACTTTCAAATTATGAAGTCCAGTACCTTGTTTTCTTCTATCAGATTGGAAAAACAGAAAATGGAGGATAATTGCATCAATTGTGGCATTATAGATGGATGGAAGCAGCACAGGTAGAGCCAAATTTCTCGGGATACACACTACTCCTGCTCTTGTATATGTCATGTTTACTGTTTCCTCCTTTTCTCTGCTTCCACCACAATCTTGTCCATTCTACCATATTTCTTATCCTTCATAAAGGTTTTCCCACCGTGAAGAACAGGAAGAGAAAGCTAGGGGCAAAGCTGTGGAAGAAACCAGTTTCCAGCAGGAGGCATGAAGACAGTGATGAAGCAGCTTTTTCCCCCACCCTGCTTCTTCCCACTTCCATACCCAGAATGACTCGTCAGGTCCTCTCATCTTCACCTCCTGCACTGCTGAGCCTGCCCCAAGAACAGGCTCAGGCTGAAACCTTGAGAGATTCAAAGCATTTTTCATCCAGCAGCAATAAAGCTCTTTCTCCTGACCCTCTCCCACCGCAAGGAAAAGGCTGGACTCCAAGCACAGGGCAGCAGGTGCATGCCGAGAGGGCTTTCAGTGTGATCTTAGCCAGCTACTCTCAATGCTTGCAGAGACAGCTGCTTGTACAACAATGAAGCCATCCCTCCTAGACTAAACTGTGTAAAGGCTACCAAAACAAAGAGACCACAAAGAGGATGTCATTGAAATAGCACCTTGCAGGTCACCGAGCGGTAGTGGGATCACAAACCCCAGCATATTTAGCATATTTTCACTAATATAGTTACTAAAGCTCCAATCCTAATATGTGTGGTTTGTCCTAAGCGTAGCAGGACAAACCACAAAATAAAAGCTGTACCGTATCTTCTCTAAAAAGAAGTTGCCTGACCCATTCCTCCAAGGACGGATTTCAAATATCATCAATCACAAAACTGCTTTTAACACTGTCTTGCTGTCAGCAAAAGTATTACAGGAACTACTCTCACAGAACTGACTTGCAAAGATACATGATAGTTCAGGCATTTTACAGAATACAGATCAATTCCTACAGGCACTTGCCCCAAGATATCACAAATACGTTAGTGCTTGGAGGAAAAAGCAGTGCAAAAGGGGCTTAACTACAGAAGCCTGGGCTGGGAATCTGTCCATGCTGGTCATCAATAGCTGCCCACCCATGTTAAGTCCATTTTTTAGGCAAGCAATTTAAAGCAGAGATAAATGTCAACAGGGATCACAGTGTTCCTCATTTACATTTGAGGTGGGGATTAAGACAAAGCCCCAGTCTCCCCCTCCTGTCAGTCACAGCATATTTACAACACCACCAGATCTAATTTGAGGTGGTCTCCATTTTTAGCACACCTGTTAGTCTCAAACTCACACAATCAGGACCTTTATTCCAAAAAATAGAGGACAATGCCAACAAACAAATACTATCCATTAAATATCTGCATCTATGACATACCAAGAGCTGTAATGCCACAACACCCACCACCCAGTTCCTGCTGTTCCATCGATGACAGTTAAATACTTGGAACCCAGCAGGTCAGAAAGTCCACATACCCTGTCCTGCTGCAACCTCTACCAATGTGTAACACACGCACGTGAACAGAAGCAGTTTTGAGGGTTAGCAATTGTAGAAACACTTTGAATTTATAATCCAAGAAGTCCCAGAAACAAAATTAAATACTAATTTATATATCGCAGGCATTCTCAGATTCCCTAAGGAAAACAAAACAAAACAAAAAAAAACACAACTAAGTGAAAGAAACAAAAATTGGTGATAGCCATCAGCAGTTTACAGTTCAAATATAGAATTGATGCTTTAAATACTCTCACCCTCCACCACTTCCCTTCTATCTCTTCCTGCTTGCCATTCACAGGAATCCCCATCTTCCTACAAGGGAAAAGCCAAAGGCTAAGTACCTGTACAACCTCTAAGTACCTATATATGAGAATAATGAGTGTGTGTGCACTGTGCCACGCAAGGGGCGTGAGCAGAGGAAGCTGCCAGGGGGTCCGAGATACAGAATGCTTGTGTATGCGCTTCTGTGCAACTCGCTGCATTGTGGCTGCATCATGCTCTGTTTTACTACATAACCAGAAGCAATCAAAGGCTCCAAACCCAGCTACATCTTGCTACCAAGATCCACAACGCTGCCACACTTTTCACTATTTTTCATCCCGTAAAAATAGGATCATTAAGATCCTGAAGCGCCAAACGATGGAGACGCACAGCAAGGCTGCAGCGCAAAGTGTTCCTGATATGCTGGCCTGCAAACAGCCAGAACGAGTCACGGGCACAAAATGCTTGCGTCAGCTGTACTCTGTCCAAAATTTATTACTGAGCACAGCGACCTTCAGCCTTGGCACGGGTACGGAGCAGGGCAAAAAGTGGCAGCTCTGAACGCAGCAGCAGCAGGCAGGACCTGCTTGAAGGAGCCAGCGGGCAGAGTGTGCTGGGCTGGAGCTGGAGTCAGGCCAGGGCAAGCTGAAGGCGCAGGGTTCAGGCAAGCGTAGGTGGGGCCACCAGCGCACTCCCAGCCTGCAAACTCCTGATTTATTAACAGCTCAACTCAAATTAAAGAGTGGGAAGGGGCTGCAGGAGTCAAAAATATGCTTTAAACTAAAGCTCTACAATAATGAGTGAAACAAAAAGTCACATAGCTACCACAAGGGTGGGCCAGATTTCATTAGCCCCTTCAGAACTAGACAGATGTGAACCACGACCACGCAGTAATGAGTGAGCTGACAGGCATACTGGATGAAAATCCGATGTGCTAACACACACCTCGTTTTCACCCTATTAATTCCTTCTATTCTACTACTGCTCCCAATAAATTCAGCCATTATATCCCTTCTCATGAAGGGACCACGTGCTCTCCAGCTCCTAACTCTTACCCTAGGCAGCCAGCAATGGCAAGTGCCATATTATGTCATCTCCAGGCTGCTCTCTCCAACACGGAACACAGTCCCTAAGCAGCAAACTTGATCTTCATACAGCTATTACACATAGTTTCCTATAACTGCAAACAGAAATGGCTTATTTGTGTTCTTAAGAGATAAAACAAGCCTTGATCTCTCTTGGGAGAACAGAAGAAAAAAAAGTAATTTCTTTCATTTCCTTCCTGTATCTCAGCAGTTAATTGAACAGTGGAAGACAAATTCATTAGCTCACTGTTGCCTCTTTGAATGGTAGTGGAGTTTAAGAGCCTCTCGGAGACTAATACCATCTCTAAATTCCTCCAGCTTTGGAAGCTTGAGACTACACTTGGAAGACAAACTGATTTCCAGCACCATGTCACTTCTAGACCACAACCTGAAAGTCACTAAATCATTTTTAAGTGGTTGTTTCAAATACTGTGACCGGATGAACAGCTCAGTTTTACACTTCCATTCTACAGCATCTACTGTGCTCTGCCAGCAGCAAGAACAGATGCAGGAGGGATTGCAGTGTACCCAAGATAAAAGTTAGAAAAACAGAACTAAGTCTGAAACTCAGAGAGATTGTTCAAGCCCATTATAAGATTGAAATAAAGTGCAGAAGAAGAATAAATGAAAGGAAAAGTATTTTGTAAAAGGCAGCCCTGTGCTTTCAGAGATAATAGCCATTCTTTTTCAGTGGAAGCACAGAGGACCGCTGTTAAAAAACTCTTACAGTAAAAATCCTTTTCCTTTCATAGAAATAGCAGTCAGATTCTCCCTCATGTTTTGATTTTTAACTCTCCAAAATTGCCTATAACGTCAGTCCTCAGGGAGTCTGCAACATGCATAGAACCTTACACCTGCAATCGTAACCAGAACAGGTTGCAATTAATCTATTAATCAAGTAAGTTCCAATCTCCCACGGGCATAAGACATTTGCTGGGTTGCTAATCACTATGTTATTAAACGTTAATGAAATGTTTTATTACTCTTGGCCTTCTCTTCTTACATATGATGTAGCAGATGTTTCATGCAAACAGATTCCAAAGGACTTACAAAACAAAAATAATTTCTCCTCAGCCTCCCTCAAAAAAATTATTTATTTATTTGGGGAACAGGTAAGTGCTGCTTCCAATCTTCATTTTTCCTTTGTCTCAGGCGTATTGCTACATGACATGAAAATGCCTGATGTTACAATTCATGAGGGGCTTTTATTTCAATCCAAATGACCCCCTCAGACCTGAGAGACAACGTTCAAATTAGAAAACACAAAAAAGGGAAATGGCAGGTGAAGAGTGAGCAGGGAGCAAAGGGAGAGTGGAACTGGCGAATTAGCCTGCAGATGATTATTGCCCATGCAGAATTAAATTTTCAAGAAGTACAGTTTCTTAGTAATGAGCTCCCAGATAACTAAGCTTTTAAAAGGTTAAGCATTCCCTGCTGAATGCAGAGGGAGGTTGGGCAGCTCCTCCTCCGGGGCTGGGGGAATGGCAGAGGAAATAGGCTCAACTCCAGCCAGTGAAGTTAAAATTTACCTTATGCACATATACAATAATTTATTCTCCCCCAAATTCATGTTGGGTTCTCCACCCCCTGGTTTGGTAGGTTTGTCATGAGCAGGTAACAAAATTTATTAGCTACTGCTGTAACTAAGAAAACCACCACATGTGAATACCAGGTGTAAGATAAACCTCAAATAATAAATACCTTACCACATCTCAGATGATAGCCACACATGTAAGAATGTTTCAACACACGTTCACAGTTTTATATATAAAAACAACTCAAGCTTCCCCAAATACATATCTCCGTATTAAAAGGCAGCAGCACATTCTTCCCAGAGCTGCAGAATAATTTCACCAGTTGACCTTTGCCAGATACAACCAACCTATCATACACAAAGCCAGCTATGTCAAAGTACAAATTCACTGTAAGCTGTTGAAGAATTAGTGTTCCAAGTTTGATAAAACACGTTATCAGACTTCTTGCTTGAGGGTTCTTTTCCTTAGTCAGCATTAGCGCTTTTCAAACATTGTCCTATTTTTCAAGAAATCATTTCCTTTGGCAGAAGGGTGTCACAGCACTAAAATGAAAAGATTAGGAAATCTTCACATTCACTTCTAGCTTAAATTGCCCCAAAAGATAAAGTACAGAGAAAAGCAAGTTTTATTAACTATTTGCATAAGAAGGTGTGTTTTTTAATGACAAATTTAAAAGCAGAGACACAGTACTATGATTGAATTCACAATTTAGTCACACTAAAAAGGAGTAGAGATCTCCCAAAAAAAGACAGGTACAGAAAGAAATTATTTCACATGTCGAGTGAGAACCCTGAATTTAAAGTGGCACACTTTAAGCAAATTTCAAACGGCTACACTACCACCTCAAGGGCTTCCAGTTTCAGAGTTTCCCAAGCACCAGGTCCAGCTGGACCAACACAGGGCAGGGGCAACCTAACTACCATGAAGCCCAGTCCTTCTTCCCCCAGTAAGTGCAAAAATCATAGAATCACAGAATGGTTTGGGTCAGAAGGGACCTTTGAGATCATCTAGGTCCAAACCTCTAGGTCCAACCTCTCTGCCATGGGCAGGGACATCTCTCACTAGACCAGGTTGCTCAGAGCCCCATCCAACCCAGCCTTGAGCACTTCCACAAATGAGGCATCCACAGTTTCTCTGGGCAGCCTGTTCCAGTGTCTGACCACTTGCACAAGGAAAAATTTCTTCTTAACATCTAAACGTACCCTCTTTCAGGTTAAATCCATTCCCCTTTGTCCTATCACTACACGCCCTTGTAAAAAGACCCTCTCCAGGTCTATTGTAACCTCCTTTAGGTGCTGGTAGGCTGCTCTAGGATCTCCCTGGAGCCTTCTCTTTTCCAGGCTCAACAGCCCCAACTCTCTCAGCCTGTTTTCATAGGAGAGCTGCTTCAGGTAGCTTTGGGAGCATCCTGGCTTCCACCTTGCTTCCAGAATAAAACGAGAATTTGCACATAACCCTGTAGCAAGTAAACGGAAGAGAACTGCTAAAAACGAGGGACTGAGCGAACAAAGATGACTTGGTCAGACCAATCATGTTGGCACCACATCTTCCAAAGGTTCAGCAGCAGCCATCACCAGATGCTTCCAAAGAAGTTCCTAGTAATCTGGGACCCTAAAACCTGAAGATATGGGCATTTAACCTCTCTTCACTGAACTTCTAAGTTGTTTCCAAAAATGCAGCTGTAGAAGATACGAGGCTCAATGCAAGTCAATCACAAATTATGTCAGAAATTGTTTCCTACACCACCTACCACCTTTTCAATGGACTACGCATTCTTTTGTGTTTAACATACAGTGCTAGAGAGGATTCTCATAAATTAATTCATTAAAACATCCACTGTTAATAATAATGCAAGTTGCAAAACCTCTACTGACCTTGCCATGTACTTCCCACTACAGGATCTTATTTTCACTGTTTAAGAAGATCTCCCACTACACACAACAGGAACAGACACGCTGTGGAGATGACCTGCAGTTTAGTCATGATCCTGCCCCTCTACTCAGCTTCACTGAGGCCACATCTGGAGTGCTGTGTCCAGTTCCGGGCTCCTCAGCCCAAGAGAGATAGGGAGCTCCTGGAGTGGGTTCAGCAAAGTGCAACACAAATGATGAAGGTACTGGAGCATCTCACTTATGAGGAATGGCTGAGGGGGCTGGGCCTGTTCAGCCTTGAGAAGAGACGACTAAGAGGGGACCTCATCAGTGGTGTAAGTACCGGAAGGGATGGTGTCCAGATGATGGAGCCAGGCTTTTCTTGGTGGTGCCAAACAATGAGACAAGAGGCAGTGGGTAGAAACTGATGCACAGAAAGTTCCACCTGAACATGAGGGAAGAATTTCTTTACTGTGCAGTTAACCACACACTGGAATAGGTTACCCAGAGAGGTTGTGGAGTCTCCCCGCTCTGGAGATATTCAAGAACCATTTGGAAGCAGTCCTATGCCCTGTGCTCTGGGATGACACTGCTTGAGCAGGGAGGCTGGAACAGATGACCCACTGTGGTCCCTTACAACCCTGCCCAATTTGTGATTCTGTGAATTAATTTCCTTGCCCGTCACCTAACCAGTGAAAATGTCTTTTTCACATTTTGTTGAAATCAAACTCTGTACAGAAGGTGCTGGGACCCTTTTGCATTCAAAATCCCAACAGTATGAAATAATAAAGATTATTGCCTGCTGAGGATAAGGTACTGCCTGCCTTGCTTATGTAAGCAAGACAGTATCGCTCCCTACACATTCTGCACACAAGGTTAGGTTAAGACAAGAGTCACCGTATCTTGTGCTCATCGTATACTTACACTCAGGAAAATTCAAATAAATTTTATAGGTGAATCAGTTAAAACTTCCTCCATTGTTTAATCGGACAGCTGAATTCAGAAAGGTCTCAGACACATTTATTTCTCTTTGAAAGTTCATTATCTACTCAAGAAGTCAGCAACAGCACTATCACCCACGAGCAGATCCATGTAGACAAGCCAGTAGGGCAGCATACCACAGCTCAGTGCTCCACCAGGAAGGGACTTTCTCCTACCACCTGCACACAGCGTTGTGCTTTTGGGCTGGGTACAGGCTGTTCCCACTAGCAAGGAGGACTATTTCCAAGAGATAGTCATCAGGTTAAATCCCAACAAGAGTCCTTGCACTGTTTATCCTTCCTGCTAATTGATGGCCTCCGTGCTGCCACAGAAATTGTTCAATGAACACACTGACTCTGTTATGCCTCCAACACTCCAGGCAACCCTCAACATGCCCTAGTTTTCCTATGTCTCATACTACTTTCTTGTCCTACTAGATCTGTTAGCGCTGTGTGAAAGCAGATAACCTTTATGCCTGTTATGCAGTTACAGAAACAGAGTCATTGCCTACCAGGAAACCCAGCATACTATCTGCAGACCATGTCCTTTCTTGCCCTTATGTTGACTTAATTAAAAAAAAAAAAAAGAAAAAAAGGGGGGGGAAAAAAAAGGGGGAAAAAAAAAAGATAGCACCAAGTTCTTGACTATATGCTGAGCTTTACAAATGCTGACTCCAATCAACCTGCTGTGGTTTCCTACACACTGGGAAAGAACATTTCCATTTCACATGTTCTCATACTGCTGCTTTTGCAGGTATCCACATGACAAGTAGATAGTGTTAATAAATCCAGCATAATCAGGGAAGCCCCAGGTCTCACAGACAGGCAATTCTAGTACAGGTTACTGTGATGTTTTGCTAACAAAAGAATCTAACCTAGAAAGACTAGAGAACTACTTTTTAATAAACTACAGAGCTTCTAATACCACTGCCTCAACTAAAGATTATTACCTGTTGTTATAAGCTGTTACCATCTCCTAATTTTATAACTCAGAATTGCTCACTATTTATAAAATATGTTCAGCAGAGCACTACAAAGAAAAAAAGTATTTTTACAAAAAAAGCGCATCCTCATTTTTAGGAATTCTTCAGAAATCTGTGCTCACCTTAGTTCTCCCGCTCTACATCCTATTACTACTGCCAGACTTCCTCTGAAATGTGCTTACAAAGTTGCTCAGCATCAGAAACCAAAGCAAGTCCATCCACATTAGATACTGAACTGAATCTTCCTAATGTTCCCTAGCCCATGCACTAAGTTTTGGAGTAGCAAACTGCTATGTCCTCATTTCCATACCTGCACACTTACTACTTACTCCCATGTTAGTCAGCAACACATCTTTTTAAGGGTTCCTCTATTATTTAACAGAAAACCTGAATTTTCCACTTAAGTGCCCACAGGCAACGTCAACATCTACTATGAAATTTTCCTCTAAAAAGGAAAAAAATAAAAGAAAGGAAAAAACCCTCTTCTGTCCATTTGCAGCAAGAGCAATGCAACTAGTGGACAGCACAGCAAGTAGTATTCATGTCTCACCACAACACCCAGATAAACTGCAATGTCCCACTTCAGGGACTAAGCAGCCTGCAACAAATTACTTCATTTATAATCAATCAACATGCTTACACTGTTAAACTCATCTGGTATAAATGAGATGCCTGTTCTCAAGCCCAAAAAAACCTGGTATAACCTTTATGACTCATGTGCCTGCTGAGATTAAAGTAAGATGAACACAAAAGGGCCTGTAAACTCAGTCTGATAAGCAGATCCTTGGACAAATCTTTGAATGAAGAAAAAGAAGAGGATGAATCTTTAAAAGACATCAAGTTATATATTCTGTCTTCATCACCTGATAAAGCTTAGGGGGGAAAACAAGGAACTTTTTGTGACAGAGTGCTTTTTGAAATTAAAAAAAAAAATTGAAATTAGATCCAGCTGTTGTTTTCCACATGCATTGTTATGCTTCAGTGATTCAGACTGAATGTTTGTATTTTGACTGGTTAGCCCAGGACCTAAGCAGTCTAATCACCATGGCTGGGCTTTCAAAGGAACGGCACAAATGAAGATGTGAAATGAGCACCTCTGTTTGGCCTGTAACAATTAGGCCCGGCTTCAAATCTTAGAAGAACTAGAGAATATAGATGTCTGTAGTCTGCTTATTTGCATCATGACACATATCAGAGCCTCCATTACTCACTACATAAACAAAAACCCACCCTGAAGAAAGCAGACTGCCTTCTCCTTAGTTGAAGTCTGTAACATATATTTAAAAATATGATAAACATCACACCCCACATTTCACCTTAAAGAAGACAGAGTCCCTTCTTTGCTCCTGGCCAAAAAAACATTTCAAATGCACGACGACCACTTCTTTGACATCACTCATTATATTTTAAAATAAGTATCAACACCGTGCCAAAGCATCAAGAACTCTAATTAGAATTTTCCTTAATAGAATAAGTTTCTCATTACCTTTCCAGAAATATTTCTTATTTTGGGTTATTACATGATACAACTTACAAATCCACTCAAAAATCAGATTCATTTTTATTTCCTGTGGTAGATCATACAGGATAGTCTAGGTCATCCAACAAAACCTCAGTCTACATTATCCTTTAAATTTAATCTTCCAGTGTTCCAAATGTGCCATATTTCACTGCATAATGCAGACAGAAAATGTGATGGAAAAAACAAAGTGGAACAAAAAGCCAAAACAAGCTTTCCTCAAAAACATGCAAGGTAAAGTAGTAGAAAAGTTAATTCCTTGTATTGTTTAGGCTGAAAATAATTCTGTTGGTCACAAACATCTCACCTTCTCAGTCATCAGGGACCAGGAAGTATCCAAGTCACATGAAAAAACTGGCAGCATTGTTAATTCTAGAATATGCCCAACGGTCTGAACTGCCTCTGTACTTTAGATGCTTGACAAAATATTTAAAAGAGCTTCCTTTTATTATTTTCCCATGTCTTGGTACTACTTTTCCAAGAAGCAGTGGGTGGTGCAAATACTGCCTTTAGCAGCAAAGAAAACAATCACCCATCACATGGCTCTCAAAGTTTTGAATACTTCCCAGAAAGAGCATGCCATTTAGTTATAAAATGTCAGGTCTACTCAAGAAAACAACTGAAAACCAAAAAATTTTCCCATTTTCACGTTTACTTAAACCTTCCTCCTTTTGTTTGCTGACTTTGAGTTACTCCTCTTCAAGAAAGAGTCACAAATAAAAAAAACCCCAGCTCAATTACAAGCTTTTAAACAAAGCCAAAAGGGCTGACCTATGGCACAGTGCCAGAGGGTAGAGCACAGCTGTCTTGGTGACACATAAATGAAAAGATCTGTCCCTCATCTTTGCTTCAGGAAGCCTCCATTGAGCAGCAGGTGGATCTCTTCTGTCCTTTCTAGGACTAGCATTTTATGGGTTACCCTTTCTTTCCCCTTAAGTGTGTAATAGCTGCCGCAGCAGAATATTTGAATAACAAATACTGAGTTCAAAAAGGACACAGAGTTTGCCACTGCCTGATTTAGCAGCCATCCATTTTAAAGATAAAAAACCCCTGTGTTCCCTGGAAAAACTGAAGACAAATTATTTAATAATATATTCCAATCGTGCTCCGAGACTGGAATGTTGCACCGAGGATAATTTGACCAAGTAAGAATTTAGTAAGCGAGAGCCCCAGGTAGGTAATGTTGCTAGATGTCAAAACTGTTTATGCCAAATCTTCCGTAGCCAGGCAATCTCATGCTGTGGGACTTCCAAAAGAGAATACAGAATGGTACAACAAAGAACCTTGAAGTATCTGCATGAACCAAACATGCAAGTAGTCTCAAAAGCACCATTTTTATCCCATCAAGCTAATCTTCTATTTATACTCTACACAATACTCTTTTCCCTAGGTAGGAGACAGGTGTGGAAGGGTCCTTCTGGGACACCATATTTCCACCCAACACCTGATTTAATACCCAAGCTCTCTACAGGAGCAGCATTACCAAGCTCTCAAGAGCATTAGACATGCCTGCTCTCTGCCTGATCATCTCAGCTACTACTGCAAGATGAAAAATATAAAACTAGTTTAGTACAACCTCATGCACAGTGGACCACTAAATCCCTGAGCTTCAGAAGGACTTCAGGAATTTTACTGTGACTTTTTAAATGATCAAGTTCAAGCTCTATTCACAAAACAAAGACTGCCCTCGATTCTCCACTTGAACTGGTTGCACACTTAACAAGTCTACTCCATTGCCACACTAAGAGTGTCAGCCATTAAATATTTTATTTTTAGATAAGAATGAGAAAACCCAAATCTGCTCCACCAGCCTGTAATCTGCCAGTCTCAGGGAAGCAAAGATATAGAGTCTCCATGGTTGTCATCCTGAAAGGCTACCAAAGATCTCTCCATAAAACACTACAAAATGAAGAACATTAAAATCAATTTTTACCTGTGTTACACAGACCTACAAATCCACGCCATAATCAAGGCACCCTCTAAGTGGCAGGTGTGGCCCACACATAAAACTGATTTATAAACATAAAATAAAGAGGTTATCCCTACTGCATGCAGGGTTATTGTTTTTCTATGCCAGTCCTTCTTAGGCACTTAGAGGCAGCAATGTTAAAAAGTCAAAGGAAAAGAAATTATCTTTCAAAATGGAACTTAATTTGACCACAATCAGGAATTCCGGAACATTCAAGTACACTCTCACAGTTATAATATGCCGTCAGTATGTGGCAGAGTTACAGCTATTTATGTGCTTTAAACCATGCATTTCCATACCTTGATGGGTTTGGAATTCTTTTAAACTGCACTCTCCACTCTGAATGTCATTATTTCAGAATAGCATCCACCTAACCTGTGTCTCTCAAAACAGTCTCCAGCTAATTTAGGAATGTACATCTATAGCATCTATATTTCATAGACTGTATATAAATATATGTATTTTAAGAAAATCAGACACATGAACTCACTTCCTTTAGAAGACCTGAGACACAACAGGAAATAAACCAAAGCATTATTGGATTAGCTGTATGAGTTATCTGGACTAGTGGGGCAAAAGACTTTTTATAAATGTATCTTCCGGTTCTTTTTGTTGGTCAGTAAATTCACATAGGACAGACGGATTTAATTTTAGTCTTAAGTGATACACTAGAAGTGGGCAAGAAGAGAGAAACTGACAAAACAGGTATCTTGTTTTAAATTCCCATCTTTGGTCCTAATCTAGGCACTACCACAGAAAAACTCATGGAAATAGAAAAGCTCAAAATCCAATGTCAATGCACCACTTAAACCCTGGCATGGATCTGTAAAAGGCCTCATGCAAATATCCACGGAGCAGGAGAGCTTTTTTGCTCCAGAGCTTTTCTGGCTCCTCCCTTTTCAAAGAACACATTCCTATTTCCCTACTAACGTGTGGGATTCCCCATGGCGACATGTGGAAACACATTTCTACACAAGCACAAAGCCACGTCTGCAGATGAAGAGCCCTTCCTCCTCTTCCCTAGGCCAGCTGTGGCTGGATGACGCTACATTCCCTGGACATTAATTATCAGTCCTAACTCCCCAGCTAAAAAGGAGAAAACTGAAATCAATGCTCATAGTACAAACTCCATCTCATGTGCCAAACTGAACACCTGTCTTGCACTAACAGCTATTATGCATCCAATTCAGTTGTCAGATTTGAAAACATCTGCAGGAGCAGCCATAACTACAAATAATTTTATTATACAGACTTGAAAATAATAAAAAGTTAGAAAGATGCTTCTTAGAGTTCTTAGATCTCTTCTACGCCACTGAAGTATGTCCAGGGAGGTTTCAGCTGATATAATGAACTGCCTTCTTCAAAGACAAAAGCAAGGGTAAAAGGATTTTTTTAATCCATTAGAAAAGTTTGACAAAATTGGAAAATGGAATGAAATACAAAGTAGTGAGAGAGAATTCAGATCTCTACCCAGCCTTTTCGGTTGCTACCAACAGACAGGCCCTGCAACTGCAATTACAGCCAAAGGATAGAATTGGCTCCAATAAGCTTCCAGGAAACAGCCAGATCAAGTACTGCTGTAAGAAAAGCTATTATCTCAGTAAATATCTCTGATAATCTGGTTAAACTAAGTTGGACCAGAGCTACAAATCCAGCCTCTACACAAGAGTTAAAGCAGAGATTAGAAAAAACCTCTCTGAAACCAAACATAGCCCTCCAGTTGTTTAGAAGATGGAAAAACAACCTGAACACATGCCCAGGCATCTCCCATTCTGGAAATCTTATCTGATAGCCTCAGCCTTTAAGAGAGACTGTATCCCCTTAGATGAGGACAGCTCGGAGTAGAAGGACAGTTTTGATTAGGGTCAATTATCTTTCTACTGCTGATTTTACAAATGTTCGCAATATTTGCTGAAGTCACTGAAAAATATTTTCAGCCTCCCATCTCCACTTGTAATACAAACACAAACCATCTCATTAGTCAGAAGACAGATCTATTGTTCCGGGTGCTCTTTCTAGCTATTAACAATAAAATTAAGGCATCCTTTAGAGAGTAACACCTCCATGATAGTCTTATGAACAGTGATTCACTGTTCCTCAGATCTTCAAAGGAGCTATGATGTGCAAGTCCTCAAAGACTTAAAGGAAAGGTGCATAAATGTTATCCGTTCTCATCACCATGTTTTTCCTTTGTGACTTTTTACCCCATGGGTGCTTTCAACTCACTGAGATACGGTAAATAAAGGCATTCTTTTGAGAGAAGGCCTTAGAGATTAATGTTTGAATATTTAAGGATCCTTAGATGGAGATATGAGAGAACTCAGCTAGCTCACACACAAATTAAAAAAGGAAGTTCAGTCCTTAGTTCAGAGGAAACCTGTGCAGATAACAAGAGGTCACAGTGAAAGATAATCATGAATACATCAGAGCAAATCCAACCTCTACATTGTATTCAAGACTTTAAACACTGTCTTAGGATGAAAATAGCGTTCATTCTGAACCTCTGTGATAACTTTCATTTCCTTTCTAGAAAGGAGTGAAGTAGGAGGGAAAAGGAGGGTCTGGAGTGACCTTATTGCTCTCTACAGCTACCTCAAAGTAGTTTGTAGTAAAGTGGGGGTGGGGTTGGTCTCTTCTCCCAGGCAACCAGCAACAGGATGAGAGGACACAGTCTCAAGCTGAACCAGGGGACATTTAGGCTGGATGTCAGGATCAGTTCCTTCATAGAATGGTGTA
>VYZQ01015657.1:1266-20904 GCA_013400655.1 Mystacornis crossleyi | reverse complement strand
TATAATCTCAATCTTTCAGTTTGAATCCATTCCCCCTTGCCCTATCACTATATGCCCTCATAAAAAGGCACAGCTTTCTTGAAATGAACATCATGGACCAAATCAGAAAAGCTCAGGAAATCAAAGAAAGGAGTCTTACAAAACACAGTGAGTTTGGTTTTTAAGTTTACTCCAAACAAAAGGAGTCCTTGGAATTTAAAAAATAGTTCAGGTCAAACACTGAACAAAAACCTGTAAGTGTGCCAATCATCACCCAGATAACGCAGATGCATTCACTAAATATATATACACATCTATGCACACACACTTGTTTTAGCACAGAAAATGTCACTTGACTTCCTGACTGTAACTGAATACTGCAATAAAAGAGCAGGCACTAGACATTACCTAAGATCAGAAGAATCTCATTATTTGTATCCAAGAATTTTGGAAGAGCTAACGAAGAAGTCTGAGAAGTGATTTTTGAAAGGAATCAGAACACTCAGAGAACTTCAGAGATGGATGGGATGATTCATATAATCCTGTTATTGGGACAACAATTTTGGCTTAAGTACCAAACCAGTTACTTTGATAAGGAATAAAGAAGCAGTAAGGTACTCTGTAGAGACCAGATTGCTGGATTCNAAAAAAAAAAAAAAAAAAAAAAGGAAAAAAAATCTCTTTGCTATTTCACACCCATTGAACAGCTACTGGAATAGCGTGCTCAATCCTGATAGCTGAAATTCAGCAGTGAGATGATTCAAAACACTAGAGATTCAGAAAGAAGCCTCAGATATCATAAGGTCAGAAAAAAACCATTACTTTGAGTGAGACTTAAAAGTGCTAACAATTTATGTCAAAGAGAAAGTTGGAGGATTATCTCTAAAAGGAAGAAGGAACAGACATTTCAGAGAGAGCTCTGATCTGCAGGTGGAGGACATTGCAAATAATGACTAGAAACAGCAACTGCAAGAGTCTGGGACAGAACTGTAGGTGGACAAAATTTAGAATAATTTCCTTATTAAAAACTCTGAAAGACAGGGTTATTTTTGCAACACAGATTTTTATTTTAGGTTGGAATCTTTTCTTGAACAAAAAATACTGCTGAACTGCAACTGCTAGGCTTGAAATAAGAAAGCATGCACAGGATGAACGTGATGCTTCTTAGGGTCTTAAGAAGGTCAGAAAGGTCCAGTATCCATATAAACCATTTTTTTCAACTCAGCACTAATGCAACTGTGTCATAATTCAGTATCAAATATGCTGCTTTCTACAACAGTCAAAATCTGCATTCAATTAAAAAAAAACCACAATAAAGTGATAAATAATGAAAATGTGAAGAGTGACAGGTCATTCTTTGGCTTTATTGCTAATGATCAAATGATAATCACAGTTAATTATGTGTCAATTCCCTTTAGCTCAATCCCAAGACAAATAACCAGGACAAATTTCAGCAACAACTGCCAAGTCAAAGATCCCCAAGGTAAAAGCCTTCTAAAACACTCCACCCCGAAATCAAAGCTGCCATTGCCTCTAGCTGGACACAAAGGAAGTAAAAGGAAAATGTTCATTCCACTTGCACCAAAGAACCATGCTTTTTACATGTCAATCATTTGAAAAAAAAATTCTTTTTAAAAAAAAATTTGTCTTGCAGAAGGCAAAACCTGTAACCTCAAAAACAGGACCTCTATATTTTGCTCAACAGTTCTAAAATGGCAGTACTAAATTCCAAGTACTAAGTCTTAAGTTTATGCAGGAAAGACCAAAAAAGCAGAGCAAAAAGTAAACACAATACCAGTGACTGACTTCTGTCTAGTAAAATAAACTATACTATCACTACAAAATAAAAAATAAACAGCTCAGAAAGGCAATATAACTTTATTATAAAAATGAAACTGTGTAACTCAGCTGACCTCTTTATGAGGTCACTGTGTCACTAAAAAAGGAAAAAGAAACTAAATTTATTTCCAGCAGACTGTGACATGACAATGACATGCCTCATAGGCCTATATTTGATGTAATTAATACATAAAATTACATCAAGATGCAAGGACATTTCCCCCCTATTATTTATCTGTTGAAAAAAAAAGAAGAACTAAAATTTAGCAGAAGGAACAGCATCTGGATTTACTGCATCCCAGTTCAGACATTCAAAATGCCATTGGGGCTTTAAGTCTTTCATTAGAGGTAATCACAGACTTTTGGAGAGGCCATTCAATTCACTCCCTTTGAAAGCTTAATGCTGAAGACTGTAAACAAGCCTCTAAAGAACGAGCAGGGCAGTGAGCAGGTCCGAGAACACTCTCATGATAAGCTTGTTAAAATGTCCACTAGAAGGTCACATGAAGTTCTAAGCATTGACTTTCTACGGGTTTTTATATCTCAACCACGGAAGTCAAAGTGAGCACAGCACAGTATTGGCCACACAGTTGTGCTACTCTACCCCAGCATAAACTTGACTCTGAACAGTTTAAAACACAAAACAAAAAACGCAGGAGGAAAAAGGATGAGAAGCGCGCTGTTGATCTAGCCCAGATGCCTATCACACTGGCCATCAGATGACCTCCCTGGATCCAACTGTGGCACATGGGATTCCAACAATCAGCTGCTTACATCGGCCACCATGAAATCCCAGCAAGTTAACACCCCACTGATTTATAAACCAAACAGCTGAATCCAGAAAGGATGTTTACTTGCAGTGTCTGAAAAAAAAGATTCCTTTCTCTATAAGCTGTCCTTCTCTACTACTGTGTAAGGTGGCGCCCACACCTTTCTGAGGCACATTTAAGGTCTGTGTTAACCATCTCTCGATCATTAACAACAGAGCTTGCTTCAAGTACCTCTTTCTATGATGGCAAACATAGACCAAAACTGTAAATTTCTAAAGAAGAGAGCTGCAGTTAACACTAAGGTGGGAAAAAATTCTGCACAATTACCTTAGGGAGTACCATAAAAAGAATTTTTTTTTTTTGGTGACTTAAGAAAATATCCACAAGAATGCTTACACTTATACTTCTGCTTTGGAAAAAAACACAGAAACATACAATTAAGGTAATCTAAACACTGGCTGCCAGTGGGGTTTCATAAGCAGCCTCATGCTTGTTAACAAGTTATTTTTAGTAGGCACTCTTCCTGTTCTTCTCTCTCCACCCACATGCAGAAGAACCCACCCCACAAAAGCTATTTAGCTATATAATTCAACTTTAAATTTAAATAAGGTGATTCCACAGATTAAGAAGCAAGTACCAAAGCGATCATAACAGATTTTGTTTTTATGATCTTACATCAGGTCATTTCAGCCCCAAAAAGCTTACAGGTTAAACGCAGCACAAGAAACAAGGACAGAGATAGGGAATGAACAGAAACAGTATGACAACATCATTTTAGCACTAAGGCTGTGGCCTCAGTAGTATTCTCCTTGGCTTCTTAGCTCTGAGTTAATTGCTGGCTGAGAAATTCAGCCTATACAGTACTAGGATTTCTTATTTGAAGTTTCCTTTAGTTATTCTTTCCTCTTACATCATCAGGGAACATGATTTAGCAAATATTTGCCAAAGACAGCTACAGCAGTTCAGCTGACACGTAGTAACTTATAAAGCCCCTGTAACTGAGCCCTGACACGAAGAACCCCGAGTTACAAACAGATCGTGTTTATCCATTTGTTAGTGCCATTCAACAGCTGACCCCGAACGAGTCTATCGGTGTCTTCCAGCAAGGCTGATGAGGGAATCCATTGTTGGTCACCTACTGACACTCCTACTTTAAGACCACTGCCAGACTCTAGAACTCCCACCCCTTAAAGCATACCAAATAAACAGCGCATCTGGGAATTTCCAGGTGCTCTACAATCTTCCCATCAAAATATCTGGTATTACCTGCAAACATCTCGCTGAAGTAGTTTCTTTCAAACTGCTTAAGTAGGGAGGTTGTCTGCTTGCTGGAGACCTCCGTGGGTCAGCTCTGACTGCATCTGTTAGAGCTTCTGAATCCGGTTAAATGTACATGTCGCTGAGACAAGCTCATCTCTGACCCCTGAGAACAGACAGACGTCACCACTGTGTTTCCTCTTCCTTCTCTCTTTGCATCCGCCAAGAGGCTTCAAATGCGTAAGATCGTACCATTAACCAAAACCCACAGAAAGCCACCTGCGGTAGCTGCAAGTTACCAAGACCCCTCCTACCATGCACTTACACAAATTAAGAACATCTTAATACATGTTAGAGAGAGTCTCTATTCTCCTACTGGAGGTTTAAATAAAACATCTTTCAATTGTGTTAATTACAGCAGCGCTTAAGTATGAAGTGTGAACAGGACCCCACTGCGCTAGGCAAAGCACCAGGAATAAGAGACAGCTCCTGCCCCCGCTGGGAGGGAGGGCGGGAGGAACCAAAAAGGAAATAGGCGAAAGAAAGAAGAACATAAAGTGAAAGTAAGGAACAACAAAAGCACAGGTGAAAAAAAAAATCAAAACAGCCCAACCCCCCAAGATGCTAACATTGAAAAGTGTAGAGAAGCAGAAGGAAGAGCAGGGAATCAAGGAGAGAATTTGGAGAACGACTGCAAGCATCTTAACACTGAACTGGGAGAACCCACAAATGAGTTCTCCAGAGGTGTGAAACACTTGCTGTCACCACTTCCTGCAGGCAGCCCAGGCCAGCAGAGCCTCTGGGTAGTTCTCTGTGGCCTCTGCAAGCCCTGCCAGACTGTGGAGAAAGAAGCAGGGCACGACGCATGCAGTTCCACATCTGCTGGAGTCCCCCGGCAGGTCCCTTCTGCCACACTGTGAAGCCAAGCACTATCACAAAGGTGCACCCTCAAACCTTGAAATTTTTTATCTAAACAAAGAAGAGCAATTTCCGTATTTATGGGTATCATAGGTGAGCTTGGAAACCCTGGTGCAATGAACAGTAACATCCACCTAACCCGCACAGTTTTACTGACAGGGCAGAGGACACAGCTCTTGCCTTGTGAGAGCGCTGGATTCTAATATATTTTTCTGCTCTCTGGAGTATCAGAGGACTCTTTCCCTTTGCAATTTCTCCTTTCTGTCAAGTACTCCATAATTATGTTGTCCAATTAGGACCTGACATGTTTTCTTACTCTTCAGCTTCACTGAATGCAGCACAGAAATACAGCGTGTACTTGTCATGCTATTCTATTCTCTCTAAGACCAAGAAACAGCATCTTGGACCCAGAGCCCAGCCCAGACAGTGAATGAGACAGATCAAAATCACAGTGAGAAACAGATTGTTTGGAATCTGAGACAGCAACCAAATCCCAAAGAGAAAGACAGATGAAGCTAATTATGAAAATGCATTTGGTGACTATGTTTTGAGATTGGAGGAGGAGGAGGAAGAGAACTGCCAGCTGTTCAGAACCAACATCCACTTTGGATAGGAAATATAGCAAATAAAAGAAGTTAAAAATTAGTAGTAGCCAATCTAAATCCCTAAGACGACGGTGAGGTGAGGTTGAACACCATTCCAAGACTGAAACAGGCATTGCAACTGTTTCTCCAGAGAGCAAAATCGAGTTGTGCTACACTGTTCAACTCATGCGGCAAAGCACAGACCAGCTTTAAGGGACTCCACAGCCTCCGCATCCATCTCGAATTACTGCTTTAGATTGTGCCACAGAACTGCACAGAAATGGAACAAGTCAGTTTAGGTTAAAGATGGTTTTGAATTCAAGGAGAACGTTATCTCAATTAACATTAAGAAACTGTAGGCATGCCATCAGTGCAATGCAGATATTCTCCACAGCAGGAGGAGCTATCTTGGTGAAGAAGCTATTATTACAGATGAGGCAGCATTTTAGAAGCCAGATGCATACGCTATTCACCGTTGGCAAGTCCTAGTTTTGAAATTTATTTATTTTTTAAAGTAATAAAAATAGTAGAGCAAGGAGAGCAAGAGAACTAAGTGTTGGACATCTCTAAAGCTATTTAAAGTAACCAGAGAAACTACAGCTCATTTTCACATTATACGTAATCTGATGGAAGTGGGGGCTACTGCCAAAAAAAGATGGTCTTACTTCCCACTTTCATGTTCCTGCCATAGCAAATCTGGCAATCTTGTAGCCTGAGGATGAGTCAGTTTAGCCTACTGATCTGACAAACGAATCCATCTCCAAAATAAAGCAAGCCTCAAATCAGCAAGCTGAACTGACTCATCCTGAGGACAGGCAGTCGCTAGATGCGAGGAGGGGAAGAACCGGGAACAAGCCTGTTCCTTACCGCCTGTACTCCCGGGAAAGCCACGCGAAGTGTAACACAAGCCGCACCCCATGACACGGCGGAGCTGCAGCCCGTGGAGGAGGCTGCCTCCAGAGGGGCAATCCTGCCCCGCCCCATCCTCCCCGTGCCCTGACGGCGCTGCCCTCCTACCAGGTATCAAATGACTGCTACCCGAAGGCGAACTGCATCCCAGCTGCTTCCAGGGGAACAGAACTGCCTGCCCCAAGCAATGCGAGCGCTCAGGCTGGCAGAGGAAGGGGATGAAAGCAGCCGGAGCAATTCCTTGCGATGACAGCCTGTGCCAAGGGCAGGCTGAATCAGCCAGACTGCGGGCTTGGGTGAACCGAAGTGGAAGCACCTGGGCACCACACCATCTACCCTTCTCAAAGCTAAACACAAGCTCCTACTGTCAGACAACTGAAAAATATTTCTCCTACGGTTAAAATAACCCAACAACCAAGTTACATTACACCAGCACAGACATTTACTCTGGAGAGTAACTATATTGCCTTAAAATGCGTGCTTTAGATAACAGAAAGTATCATTTTCTCCTATGGCTTCTTAAACCTACTAAGAAGTTTATTTTTCCTCTCCCAGAAACAATACACCTACTTCAATACAAATTCCTTCCCCAGTGAAGGGACAATAATATAATTCAAACTACAGAAAATGTTTCCAAATATTTTATTGCAATATAAAGATTTTAGTAAAATAAAATCCCACAAAATGGGAATTAGTTTTCTTCAGAAAGAAAAACATGAACAAAAATAACACTTCTCTTAAGAAGGAGCCCAGACATCTGGGGATTTAATTCCCATCTGCCAGCATCTGAGCAGACAGAGGCTTTCAGGGAAAAATACACATACAGCTGAAAGTTTCAAACTGTTCCTGTAATTGTTTGTTAAGGAAGACTGCTGAGGCTTGAAATCCTAAAATAGAGACAGGTATCTGGAAACAGGGAGAAGACAGCACTACTTTTTTTAGCAAAAATTCCTCTCAATTTTACAGGTAAGAGGAAAAGTAGCAAAATCAGACCTTTCCCAAATTCTGCCGCTTTCCATACCAGGCAAAGGCAGTATCACTCTTGAAGATATCACGAAGCAGAAAATAAGTGATACTAAGTAAAAGATAAGCCTAAAAACATAAGCACAATTTTTAAGGGAGCAAACATTTGTATTTTATATATAGATATATATATCTATATCTGCAAAAGTCATATACCTATCCAGAAGTGGCAGTTTTTCAAGGGCTGCTCTTCCAAATCTATGTAGGTTCTGAAGGCATCGAGGCTTTTTTTTTTTTTTTTTTTTTTTTTTTTTTTTTTTTTNTTTTTTGCCAGCAGTGCAGCAAGTTTTCTTAATTAGAAGCTTGATTGTCTTGGAGGGAAGAGAAAACAGACTGAGATCTCAACACTGCTACCTTTTCCTTCTCTTCTTGCATATACCCTCATCCTAGGAATCTCAGGCAAGATAAAGTAGGTCTTATGAAGCCAGGACTGAGTACATGCAAAAGATTTCCATTTCTAGAAGGGAACAATGGGGTCTAATATTTCTCTACTGCTGTTACAGCTGGAGAATAATGGCAATGCTTTATCTTGGTCCAGGTAAGGAGGCTACTTCCAGCACAATAACAGAGACATCCATCTCAGAGGAGAGTAAATACAGAGGAACAATCTAATGTTCTTGCAGACAAAGGTTTCATTACCTGCCTCAGAAGACAGTAACTAGCAAAGCACTTTGAGAACACAATTCCTTTATTAGAAGGGCTCATATTAAAAAAAATAGATACTCGAATATGATATTGATCAAGATAAGAGACAGCACATAACAGAGAAAAGCATGGCTTCATCCAGCCCATTTTCCCTTGTCTTACAGCAGCAAATAGTAAGTGTTTAAGGAAGAGTATAAACAGGACAAACTTGCAGGGATAGCTACCCCAGCACACTCTCCCAGACCTCAACTATAGGTGGCTTGGGAACTCTCTAAGCCAGAGGCAGCATCCCTGGATTTTTCTTCCTGAGTTTGCAAACCCAGCCCAGGATCTGAAGACACTACACACAGTAAGCCACCCAACCATTTCCACACAGGCATAAGGAGAAGGGACATCTCTAAAGCGTGTCAGTGTCAAGACTGTCTAGCAGAAAGCTGAAATTTTATCCCAACATCTACAGTAGCAAGTAGTGACAATTCTGCTCAAAGTCCAGGATGGCTAAGGCATGTGCATATATACCCAGCATCCAGGCATTTTCTATTACATGGGATTAGTCTTCATCTGGTTCATAAATTCATCTTTCATCTTCCAATTGGACAGAAACAATATAATGTAAACTGGTGCCTTTAAATAGACTAAATAAATTAAGATCAAAAACACTTAGCATGAATTTGGGAATAAGGGAAGGTCACAACAATATAAAATAAAGATCAAGTAGCAGTGACTAAGAGTTGAGAAGAAAGTAATTCTTGAAAAAGCACATACAGAATATGCTTGAATGCTTGCATTTTGGCTGAGACAGGAAGTCTTGAATAGAAGTTATTTTCCACAGTAGCAGCCACTCAACCACAAACCCACAATGAAATTTTATTACGACATTACAGCCTGGCACTGTAGGAGAGATAATGAATGCATAAATCAAACTTATCAGAGAAGGATTTTGGCAAAGGCAAGATGAGACTCATCATCTTAAAAAGCTATGTCAAAACCTAACAAAACGCAGAAAAAATTGCTCGTGTTTCAGTTTAGATAAAGTTATTACACTCTTTTTCTTCTAGTAAAAACATTCTTCTGAATAAACATGTTTTTATAACAATCAAATCAGTAATTGTCCTTTATCTGTCAAGAAATGAACCCGGGATTCTGTTTTTCTTTACACTTGCATATAAGAAAATATCTAATATTTCACTTTGGATTCTGATAAAATCAAACAGCCCTGCAATTCAGTGTGCAATTAAAAGAGACAGCTCTTTTCCCAGTATTTTCCTTGAAGCATGTAATGGAGTTGGTACACAATTTTGTAATTAGTGGTAATGTTTGCAAAATACTTATTTTCTCTGTAAGATGACCTGAAAATACAATCTACTTTTTAATCCAAATACTGCTTCTTCCAGTTTGTCACATCCGGAGAGTCTGACAGTTAACACAGCAGATACGAACCACTGGATGTAACGCCTACTGCCTGCATCACAAACGAAGTAACAAAGAAAAACCTTCAGGTATTTCTATATATTGGTTCTCATCAGAGGCGGTTAATCTGGGGGTTCATCAAAAGTAGATGGGTAAGAAATATTCAAACCCAAATTCACCCCCTTTCCAACACCAAAGATAATGGCAATACTGACATCACTCAAAGATGGGGTTTTCAGTTTAACAGTTGATCGCCATCTATCCCAATGACGGATCTTCAGCTACCTTTACTCTTAGCATACTCGCCAGGGCAGCAGAATTATTCCTCAGAGAACTGGGATCAGATGAATAAATGGACATGAGGTATTGTACTCGTATAGCAGGAGTAAAAATTGGCTTCCTCCACAATTCCAAGTACTTCAGAAAGTCTCTTCATCACTAAAGAATCTAGAAACAAAATTAGCCCTCAAGAGCAGAAATCCAGGGTATTTTATTACAGAATTAGAAATTGCATCCAAAGGAGAAAATGCCCTTGGTCATTACAAGACTTGTGGCCTTTAAGGCTTGGAAGCACAATGTGGCTTATGCAACAAGAAAGCTCTGTCAAATTAACTATACAGCCATTTCTTAAAACCAAGAAGTTCATTATTTCCTTGGTATATTAAAACAGAAAGATCTACAGCTAAGATAGGAACACATTGCTCAAACACAGGCTTTGAAAACTGACAGTGAACAGAACCATAAAGTATTTTGGGTCTTCATGCTAATCTAAGAAACATCACCAGGGAAAAAAAAAAAAAAAAAANAAAAAAAAAAAAATCAGTCACCAGAACAAATAAGGATAGCATTTACAGAATTCCGCACAATTAAAGAAACATCCTGAGAATACCACTGCAGTGGTTTTCAACACAGCAGACTACATACACACCGGTTTTTAATAGTTCTAAGTTACTCCTTTCAATTTCACATTCCATCCTCCATTCCATTTACCCCATCAGATATAGAAGTCCCCACAGAAGCCACACAGGACAGATCAATGCAATATTGTCTACAAAATATATTCCTTTTAATATGTGGCCATGATCAACACAACACAAACAACCCATCTTCCAAAAAAGTACCGTAAGCCAGTCCAATTATGAGAAACAAAACATTTAGCAGGATTTTTCCCTTATGAATATACACGTGCTTGTAAGCTTCCAACAGACAAGTTGAGCTCCAGGGTTTCACAGCCATCATTCCCATCTCCAAAATAATGGTTGAGCTTTGGCAGAACATCCCTTGCAAGTGGGTAATCACACGCTGGTACAATGTTCTTTCAGTTTTACATGTGTGTGTTCTTTTACATTCTATTATTTCAGCTTCAGCATCAACAGGAGCAATCTGAACGTAACATAAAGGTTAATTCAAGCAGAAAAGCAATTTGCTGTCTTCCATATTTCCTATCAGGGTTCAATAATGACTTACTGTCACCAACACAAGCCTTTCTAGATCAAAACAATGCTACAGGAGTTCAATATTCTATTACCATACCCTATGGCCACAAGTCAACATTTACTGCATATTACATATTTGCATTTAAACTGTACCAAACACTGTACCAGAAAAGGGTAGCAGTGAACTTCATGAAAATAATACCACAATCATCACAACACCACAACTGCAAAGCAATTTTCTATGAAGAATAGGATTAGAATCCCTAACTTGATGGTTTTACATAAGAACTTACTGGTTTTACATAGAGTTGATGTTGTAGTTGCATGTTGCTTTTGTCTGGTAGCTGAAAATCAGATTAAAAAACCTCCCACACACTGTGACAGCTCACCCCCCTACCATGATTCATCACTCACTAAACCATGCTGATGAAAATTTTTGTGTGGCTATGCTATAAATATCAATGAAGAAAAGGAAAGCAACCTATGTTTTTTAATTAATAAAAATACACTTGCAAGTCTGGATCATCTCACTAGTTGGTTTCATAGCACAGCTGTGAAAAAAACAAAAAACTAGCATGAGGGTTTGAACAGGTCAGGGTCAAACAGCCTTCCCTACTAGGCAAACTGATGTAAATCCATACTCAAAAAAAAAAAAAAAGGCAACAAGAGGTAAGGGGTTTGTTAGTCTTTAAAGAGATAATTCTTGTCTCTATCAGAAAAGACCTTTAACATAAGTGCTAGGAATGGCTCAGCAATTATCTTTTGTTTTCATTTCAGCAGAATTAACTTACTACAACTGTAAGTCACATACATATTTACTTGAAGCCATCTTCCCAGTTTGGGTCTAATACGCCCCAGAACGCAGTGCAATTAAAAATCTGCAGGACTGCTCTAATTATAACTGAAGTTTTCACTTCACATTATCCAGACCTATGCTTTTGGGCACACTGAGTCAGGAGAGGAAACTTCTCACTACTTGCAATTTTTTCTCAAGTTACTCAACAACTGGCTCTCCAAAAAAAGTCTCCGGTGGGAGTCTCCAGGGGTGTGGGTAAATGTGCTCTCCATTCAAGGCAAGACTGCCAGTATTAAGAGCACAGCCAACAACCTGCTGAAACAAGCTGAACATGTCTTTGGCGAAGAGAAATCCTGCTGTCACTCCAAGCAAACAGGTAAAAGAAATCCAAGGAAAACACATACTTGGACTTTCAAAAAGTCCAGACCGCTCCCGTAACAGTCTATGGCATTAAGTCAAGGCTATAGAGGAAAGATCCAATTATAGGCAAAAAGCTGGCTGAAGACTAGGAAGCAATGGTGAGACTTAATAGTCAACTTTCCACTACAGAGAAGATTCAGTAGTGGAGCTGACCTGGCAGCATTGCTAGGAATCATTCTATTCAACATCTTCACTGACCTAGATAGACGTGCACAGTGAAACCCTCCAAGTCTGCAGATAAAGCTGATCTTTTTCAGGTCAGCCAGCTGCAGTGGCAGTAACTGTGAACTCTGGAAGGCCCTCACTAAACCGAGTAAGTAAAGTGTGGTAGATGAACTTCAATGCAGAATGCAAACAGGTCTATGAAAGTAAATAGGAGGGGGGAGAAAAAAAAAGAAACATCTATGTTAGGCTTCCATGCTGAATTTAGAGATGGGAGTCTTACAATTCAAAGAAGTGATACTGAAGTCATCATTGACAGTCCTGAAGTTACAGGCTTACTGTGCAACATACACTGAAATGTCATTTAGGTGTTGGATATAACCAGTTCTGGACGAACTCAGAACAAGGCTAGAAGTAATTGTGCTATGTAAAAACTTAGTGCGCTGCAGTCTTAAAAATGTGGATGACAGTCCAAGATGTGGAGACAAGAACAGCATACAAGCCAGACAAAGCAGAATTTGAAAAGGTATAGAAATGGTCAGTTAAAGCATTAAAGACAGAGCAGCTGCCTTGGAAGAAAAGACTGAAGAGGCTGGGGCTCTTCAATCTGAATGCAAGACGATGGGGGGAGGGTGTATTATATTCAATACTTGAATGGCAGTAAATACTTGACGGCAGTAGGTAAGATCAACATAGCTGGCAAAGAATTTTGGAAATTGGGATTGTGAGCAGATATGAAAGGGAGCAGCCAAGGATGCAGCCTCTAATGTTCCCAGTCTGATGACTGGATCCTAGAAAAGTAGGAGGATAGTGAGTCACAGAACGGCCATGCTCACTTACACTCCCCGAACAGCGATGTGACTGCCACGGTTGAAGATCACATATTTGGCTATACAAACACCAAATACCTGACTCAGTATGGTATTTCTTACCTTCTAAATCAAAACTGGGAAAGAGAATGTTAATATGAAATATTTCAAACTGGCTTAATATACCAGGAAAACTTATTAAAATATAATTTCATGATCTAATTTTCATTGTATTCTTACAAGGAGACTCACCTCAGGAAAGTATAAATTCTAAATTAGATGTGGTAAGAAGCCTGGTTTTCAGGATAGAGAAGAAGAAGAAGGAAGACAAGAAGCTTAGCTATTTCAATTACACATTACTCTGGATACTTAAGAGTCAAGAAAAGCTTGCTTCCCAAACAGCTACACACCTCTGTGCCACAGGCTCCATCTCGGAGACCTTCAATGTCACCAAAGGCAGCCCAGGTCAGAAGTGGGCTGCCTGCTCCCAGCTGTGTGACCAACCATAGTTATTGCTCTTTGATGTCATCTCAAGGGAATTCTACCCAGAGAAAAACACACCTTTAAAAGGCTGTTTCTTCATGAATGCCCATCCTCTCTCCAGGTAAATCTTAAATGAGGACAAACAGAAATAACAAGCTTAAACACTGAGTCACTGGCCAGTATCTCAGCTGCGGAAGTTTCTTCAAAAGAGACAAGGCCACATCAAGCATTTGCACGTGGCTGGTTTCAAGTGCTAACAAATACAGCAGTCTCACTGGTATTCCCCTCTGCCTTGGAAATGAGTGCCACAGAAACAGAGAGGTAGTGAGGTTCTCATCCTAGCTGCTGCTTCTGAACAGCTCTACAGCCTGCTCTTCTGACCCACACCTCCATTACTGGGCCCTCTGCAGCTGGGCAGAGCTGTCTCCTCCTCTTGGCTGAGTTCTAGGGCAGCAGTACAGGGCCGGTACACCTTAACATTACTTTTATCTTGTTCTTTACAAGATGGTCTGAAAACAGCTTTCAGTACTGCATGATACTGTGATGGATAATAAGACAGGCCTGGAGCACACAACCTCTTTTTCCCTTGAGACAAGAGCTTGCACAGAATGAAACTCTTATCCAGTGGCGAGGCACTGGACGGAGCTGAGACCTGGCCACACAGACAGGCCCTGAGCAAGTGCCTGCTCTTATCAGCCATGCTAGATGTGAAGACAGCCGCGTTTGTAGGACCAAGCGATCCAACACAATTCTTGCCTTGGGTCAGCACCCTGAGCCCTGCTGGAAATGGATTTCAGTGACACCTTCTAGGCCCTGGGAAGCTGTGGGGAGACCAAACCATCTATCAGCAGAATCTGCTACAAGACCATGCCCTCTCTCGCTCCATTTGCAGGCTATGACGAACAAGCATCCTCAGCAGCAACAGAGAAACTGTAAGAAAAATTATCTGGGGCTTTTCCATGTCTTTAGATTCAGGTGAAAGAAATTACCCATTTAAGTGGCAAAGAGAACTCAGCCTGAAGCTCTATAGCCACAAAGAGCAACCGCTCACTTAGCAGTAACAGCACTTGTGAATACCCCAAATGCTACAAAGGCATTAAATACCAATGGTTTCATCCCCACTTAAACGCTTCAACTGTCATTTTAAGCAATTAACAACATATCCACACATTTTGCAATAAGCAGGTCTAAAAGCAACAAGTTCTGTTTTACGAATGAATTAAAGTAGGAAAAGTGGTTTTTTAAATAACGAGTCCGTTTCTGTCCACGAATTTAAACAAGGGTATCTTGAAGTCAACAATTCTCAAATATTACGCTTCATATAATTATGACAAACATCCTTTCTAATATCTTTGCTCACCTTGACTTGGGTTGGAAAAGAAACAAACAGCAAACAAAATTAAGTCAACCTGACCTATAAAAGAAAAATCCTAAATGACAATCCAGTAAAATCCACTAAATGATTCACTAACTGGTATCAATTTTGTTTTGTCCCAAGACTGCTGCAAAATTTAGATTTACAACTCCTGAAACAATATTTCAAATCCAAGCATAAAAAGAAGTTCAGCCATGTTAAGAGCAGGACGCACCCTTCTGCTCCTGTGGAGCAGGATGTAACCTTCCTAACCCCTTCAAAAGGATATGGAGAGAACTGCCATGTTGCAAAGGCATCAATGATAAGAATACACTGTTCAAAATCCAATTTGTAATGATTACATGCATACAATTTAAACCCTTATCACCAATTACAATAAAGCACCTTGGAAAAATTACGAATTTTTGTTTGCTCCCCAAGTTACACAGTTCTTCAGATTCACAGGACATTAAAAACCTCAGTGTTTTGGTGGATGGTTGTCGAGAACAGTGTTAAGATTATGGGGTTCAGTGATATATCCTAGCCACTCTAAGTATATAACTCAGGATTACATTACCACAGAACTTTCCATACACTAACACTAAATGCTGACTTGTTAATGTTTTACTATACCCACTGCACATTTTTATTCTTAAAATGTAAGCACTTTCCTGAAGATAATGTTTATGATATCACAGTACTAAAGTCACTGAACCCTTTACCGGAGGCCACCTGCATCTTCTGCTTGCATGACTTCAGCTCATTTTATTTTGTCTTATGTTACTTATACCTGACCACATACCCTTTAACAGTTCAACAGGGTAACCTTTGTGATTAACTCCAACACTTAAATCATGTTCTTTTTCTAATAAAGTGAGATAAGAGTATCAAAAATATTACAACTCCAAATGAAAGTGTTTTTTTTCTTGACATGACCAACAGTCTTCTTCCAGCAAACAGAAATCAGCAAGATGGTCAATTTCTACACTATTTTTATCATCACATACTCAACTAGAGGAACTGGGAAGGAAGGCTTCCCATGGTTGTTTTAATTGTATGGCAATCTATCTATAGAATCCTCTATTCAGTTCAGTTTCCCATACTGTTTGGGGAAATATTACAACTGGTAATTTGGGGCCTTTCCCAAACAGAAATCAAAGCAACAAAAATAGAAAGGAAAACAATAAGAATTACTTATCATTGTAATGGGTACAGGCAAAACATAACAGCAAAGAAGCAGGAATTAATACAAACACTGAGATTTTGTCAATTAACAGAGATAAGAAAAAAAAAAGACAAAATTCCTTGAAGTTAAAAATGCTACAAACCCCCATGTTTATTACTACTACCTTGAATAGGCAGTGTTCTTTTTTAGAGAGTCTGAAGTCACTTGATCATACAATAAACTCAGCTCTCCTTAAAAGCAACTCAGCCCTCATAATTAAGCAAGAACCCTGGGGAATACGAAGAGGTCAACCCTAAAGACAAAAACTTCCTTGTCCCACCTCAAGCCCACGGAGTGTTGCAATTCTGTTTGTGAACAGTTGACAATTCCAGCAGTAGGCACAACAGGCAGTTTCTGATAGTTTTAATTCAAAACATGGCCAACTAGAGTTCAGCACATTTAGGTTTACTCAGAGGGCAAGCACAAGTTCAAATTCCTATAAAACTGCACTACATTTGCTTCACAAATCTGGTGGACTTACTGAACTTAAAGTAAAATTAATGTTTCAAACACTCTTGCAGAATGTTCAAGACCAGTTACGTCCACCTGAACCTTATTCTACCCAGTTTCATTAAATCTCTTCCCTAATTTGTATTCCTATATCCTTTCTTCGTTTACTCCAATTGCTCTTCAGATCTATTTTGCTCCTCTCAGCTACCCTGCTTCTTCCCTATTTGTGACTCAGAATTACAATACCAGCCTCTAGTTTGGTCCTTTGAATTCCCTCAAATGGGAAGTGTATCTCTCCTCATACCCAGGCAGCCATATACTCCAGTCTGTCTGAAGAGGTGAGTGATAGTCGCTGACATTATTTCAGCTTTCTTTGCAGCTATACAGCCTCCCTGTGATTAAAGACAAATCTGAATTTGTGTACAAATCATCACTGTCCAGATATATGCACCACCAAATGCTGGTCTACAGAGTGTTTATCCTGCAGCTGGGGAAGAACCCATCACAACTCACACTCCCACACTTCTGCACACAGGTGTGCAAACAGCACGATCCTTTTCCCAGCAGAATTACTGAACATCTACCCCGTTTTACCACAAATTCATCAAGCAATCACAAATATCCTGTGGCATGGGGACGACAATTATTCATTTCAGGCTTTAAATTCTCCCAGAATTTAAACTCATCACACCTTAAGGCCAGGGTGCAAAAAATCAGTTCCCGAACTGTAAAGCACTACAGACCAAGGGGCACACACAGTTGCTGTCCCCTCAGCAGCTCTGGCACTCCTGGAACACACGAGCCAGAGGTAACAGACCATACCTGCAGCAGGCAGTCTGATGCCAGGACCAGACAGAAGGCCACCAGCCAGCAAGTTGGAAACTGCTTTCACAAAGCTAATTATTAGACAGTCATTACATTAAAATCCAAGTCAATTTTAGCCGCTGGCTACCTTTTTAAAAGGCAACTTCTGGAGGCAAACTACCCGGCAGCCAACAACCCATTCAAACTACCCGGCAGCCAAGAACCCATTCAGACTGGGAAGATTGGTGTCCTCTCCATTTGGTGGTATCTCCAGGTACATCACCCACTGTGCCACTTTGGTACTTGCAAGTGTATACAGCTCAAGAGAACACCTCTTTTTTGCAACATATTCTTCTTTCAGAGGTTGAGCAAGTGCTTGTAAGATTTCCAGAACCCATAAGGAAGTTGAAAGCTCCTAATCCAAGTTTATGGAAGTAATTATAGCAGCTTTTGAGCACCATTTTTAATGCCTTCGGCACACATGCTTTTTAAAAGGATGGACTAGAAAGCACTGAGTAAACCATATTTCTGTACATCAGAAACAAAGCAACTCAAAACAGTTCTATTTCTTGTAGAGCAAAACACATTCTCCTCTCCCAACAGGGATAGTAAATTCTAGAACTATCTACCTAAAGTACCCTTCAACTCATACAGTTTTCATTTCATCGTGTAATTCACACAGCTGTTAAAAATGTCTTTACAATACAGACAAGTTTTCAGAAAAGGACAGGCTCATGCACCACACTGTCATATCACAATTGTAGATCTGCCTTGCACTTATCACACGTAAGTGTTCAACACCATATAAACATCATATAAAATACACAGAATGAATTATACACACTTAAGAATATCAGAAGAATGAAGTATGAAGTCAGAAACAGTATTACCCTGCACTAACTCCTGACTCCGTAGTTACTCGCATGGAACAAATGCTACTGCTTACAGAAAACACTTAACTTCCGTGTGTGCGTCTAAACTAAGACAGCTTTGCACTTCTAATTGGATTCCCACATCTCCAAATGCCAATTTGGAAGAGGGAAGCTGTTTACTTCGATGATGGCAAACAGCAGGACTGATTGTGCATCGTTTTTGGAACTGCTTGCTTAATTTCAGAGATCAGCTTCTTTCCATTGATTTTTCCAAGCTGAGTTTAGTTACAAGAAATGCTACACCACCAGTAGCACAGGCTGAAGAATGTGAGCTTTAAGAAAGACAGGCTTTCCAATTCTTCCCTATAAATAGAAGTTTCAGAACATGAGGTGAATGCCTCATGTACATAAAATTACTTTAAATGCCAACTTCCAGCTGCTCTCTGCTAGGCTTGATATCCACCTTGCAAAGGAAAAAGCTGAAAATCTGAAATGCCCTTAAACACCAAAATCACTTCCTTGATAAAAATCACTACCAAGAATTATGTGCAGTTTTTAAAAAATTAACTTAATATTGCTTCACCAAAAGCCTATCAGACTTTGAAATGCTGTTAATTCCACCTTTAAACGAGTCACAAAATACGACTAGTTACACACAAAGTACGAACCACGTATTTTAATTAGGTCATATACAGANGGAGGAGAAAGGGGTGGTAAGAACATACAGAAAAAAATAAAGAAAAAAGTGTTATTAACTGAATGAAGCTGAAGCCTTGCTGTTTCAAGTCATAACTATAGACTTTTACTTGCAAAAAAAAAAAACCCCAGTCTTTGCTGTCTCTGTTTTTTTCAACTATCAGTATGAATACAATATGAAAAACAGTTTCAGAAGTGTTTTCCAGCCCCTGCCACGGTAAACCTCAGCTCTAAGCACAGTTTTAACTTCCTGTCACCACTGTGTGAAACAAGTGATCTGCACACAGACCTGTGTCTGAAAATCTGACTGCAGGTTTCCATCTAAGGAAGGAAACTGCTACTCAAGGAGGGATGCCTGCCAGCCCCCCAGGACAAACATGCAACTCAGTGCCTTTAGTCTTTAACTATGTTGTTACGGGTGTGGTTAAATAAGGCTGCTAAGGTGACCTAATACTTAATATTTTGCTGTCATCAGAAGGGACACTCCTTTTCTGCCCTCCCTCTCCCCCCAGCCATACAGTCTGTCCCATCCCTTGTCATCACAGCTACCAAAATAAGCCAATTGAACTCGCTACCCTGGCAGGAAACTGTTTACTCTCACACAGAATTAACTTTCTGATGAATAAGCAAGTTCAACCAGCTCGCTGTGTGGTCATTTAAGCTCCAGTGAGACCATATAGGAAGGAGTAGGAATATGGCCAGTAATAGAAACCCATTTGGATAGCATGAGAAAAATCTGCAAATATAAATATATATGTAGTGTATAAATATAAATATATTTCAAAGGGTTCAAAAAC
>VYZQ01015656.1:12516-30713 GCA_013400655.1 Mystacornis crossleyi | reverse complement strand
AGTGATGCAGGTGTGAAGAAACTTCCTCCCTAGGGGTGGAATGAAGATGGCAGACCACTTGAAGGAATCATTTTTAAGCATGCAAATCATCTGCTACACCAAGCGCTTTAGCTACAATATACTATGTAAACATTTGCTCAACAGTAACGCCTATGGCCAGCCAATAGACATAACACCAATATGCTGTTGAGCAGTCAAGCTCTCCCTGTCATTAGCTGTTGAAGCTGTAATGGTTCATGCTGGGTCTTGTACAGCACCATTTTAATCCCACAGCAAAAAATCGTTGTGACTCATTTTGGAATTGGATCACACTCTGTTATAGCCGCTTTCTATCAGCAATAAGATTACAAATGTATAAACAATTCTTACAAATAGAAGACAAACCCAAACCACTCTATCAGAAACAAACTTTGCAAGTTCCTAGAATCACAATGGGTACAACACCAGACCATCAGACAGATGAGGGGAACTAGCTCTGTGCCTAGTAGTGGGTCACGTAAGAGACATCAAATCACATATCTGTGATTCTAAACATGGCAAATATAACGGTGGGAAGCAGTCTGCAGCATGAGAATAGTCAAAGCAGCTCTAGCCCCGAAGGCTTCTCCCTTCTTCAGTTTTGGGATCCTGCAAGGCTAGTTGGATGTCAGCCCTGTAGTTGGCTCTGCTGGGCATGAGGGGGAAAAGACAGGCAAAATACTGCAGATGTAGGAGAAACATCTCGTGGTGAGACCATATCATAAGACTTTATAGATGTAATGTCTCTCTCACTAGCAGAAGCCTACCAGGCTTACAAAGAAAGACAAGAATGGAGTCCACCTTAAACTTTGGACTTAAAAAACAAACAAACAAACAAAAAAAAATCAACTCTGGAGTCAACATCCAAGAATGACAGCAGGCCCTCTTTACCCAACATTTAGCACTGGAGACTTGACTCTTATGCATTCTGGAGTCACTTATTCTTCTAACGAGCATGTGTAAAACACTATCATAACAGAATGACAGCCTTTGACACTCACTCAGCATGGATGCAGATGACCACACATAAGGTGCAAAGCAGTAGGGAATAAAACAAAAAGCCCTGAAATAATAATCAAGCCTCCTGAACCTTGAGAAAGTTTCACTATGTATAGATACAGAAGAGGTTCTGCACTTCAGATATGTCTATTTACCATTCAGAATTCAGATTTTCAGAAGCAGAAACAAATCTGTACAAGCAAATATTTCAAGAAACATTTTTCTGTCCAGTTTGAGGTTTGCTTCTACTTTACATAATTTAGCAGCTTCATAACTTCACATAGAAGTCTCTTTCCCAGATAAAACTACAGGTTAAACTCTCCGTCTTTAACCCAACTCAAACAACTGCACCGCAGCTGGAGAGTATGTCTGTCATTATATTTACTTACGCGACACAAAAATAAACTGTAGATAACCAAATTTGTAAAGGAATTGGCAGAACTAATCAATTGTTATTACAAAGCTTGTTTGAAGATTAGATATTTCACTTTGAAATAATAATAAAATGCAGCTAAGTGGGTTAGGAAAAGGAAATACTGTCTCCCTAACTTTCAGCTGATTATACTGCGAGTCTGCCAGTCCATGTTTACTCTAAGGCAGATGTACTGATATAATGAAAAAAGCTGGAGTTATTTTAGTCATGCCTACTTTGTGGAGGGAAAAAGTTTGACCTTTTACCTTGCTCGCTGCTGTTGTCTCCACTCTGGGAAGCGTGGCCCCCGCTGGAGGGCCCTGGTGTGCCTGCCGAGTGCGTTGAGGTTGCATCATCGTGGTCTCTCCAAGATGAAGGATTCTGGTGTCAGAGTGCCAAGGAATTTTTTCCACGGTTCCCATTCCAATAGCAAATGAAGAACAGAAAGCAAACCGGGAGAAGAGGGGAGGAAGGGGAGGAAAGTATACACATTAGCATTTGTGAAATGTGCCAAACACCTATACTGTTTGCACAGTGTAATAATTCTTCAGCAAAGGCAAGTAGAGGAGATACAAAGATTTACTTGTTAAAACATAGGACAATTTTTTTTTTCTTTTTTAAACTTTCCACAGAGTTGTCTGGATTTAATTGTTTGAATAGTACTGCATAACAATATTTTAGGAGAGACAAAAAAAACATAAATATAATTTCTTAAGGAGCTCTACAGGGTAGTGGAGTGGCAGAAGAGGGAAGAGCATCTACCTACATAGTTTATGATGCTAAGTGTTCTCACTACGACCAGGATAGTTGGTATGCAAACTATCTCCCCACACTTTGTTTCTCCAGACTGACTACAGCTGCTACGGGAGAAGAGGAGGGAAACTGTTTCAAGTACAGGAGAACATGCACGAGAGAGAGTGTGTCCTCACTCCCTAACCACTCTGTCACCCATTTAAATGCTGCAAAAACTTTCAAAGTCAAAGTTGTGAGGGGAAAAAGCAAGCTTTCTCTGAAAAACACTGTATACCAGGAAAGATGCTTCCTCACCCCCAGTCACCACCTTGATATGACACATTTCAAGAGATTTTCTAGATTTATCATTCTAACAGTTCACTTACAAGAATTGTCAAGAATAACCACCAGGTGATTATATAAAATAACATGTATAGGGATTTTTATGTAATTCTTTCTACATTATTATGCATAAAACACTACAAAAGGGAATGCAGAAGACAGACTTACAAAGTTTGCAAAACTTGGCTAAGTAAGAGCTGAACTACTGTAACTAAGTCACATAATTCACGTACACTTTCTAATTTATTGGGTATTGGCTTTTCCAGAGAGAGGAGCTGCTATTTAGAAGGATAAGTGAGGAAAACTTAATGTTACAGTTTAGTGCTACTTTGTTGAATGTATTCTCCTCCTGTCCTCCTCCCCTTTCCTGATCATTCCCAATACCCTGCTGTTGCTTAAAGGAAAACAGGAATTCTACTGTACAGGAAGAGCTTTATCAGCACCACATGAAGGCAGGCAAGAGATGGAATTTCCTCTGGCAGAAAAGGAGAGCAAGAACACATGAAACAGATCAGAGTAGGGGTTGGACCTGCATTACTTGTCACCTGCATGTGACAACTTAAATCGAGCACATTATAATAATTCAACAACAAAACAAACAACCAATCTCCCCTCAAAAAAAAAAATTGCTTCTTAAGTTTGATTGTGGTTTAAATCTGTGTTGTGAAATACCATTAGACTATTAAAGCATGAGGGGAAGCTGAAAGCAGCAAGTGACAAGTTGGATAAATTCTTTGAGCAGGACTGATCCTGACCTCATCTACATCAATGTGTAGCAGGAATAAGTTCAGCATAATCAACTGATTTACCCATTGTAAAATACAGTGTGTGATTGGGACCAAGTCCCAAAATCTATATTGAAACATCTCAAAGTAATCTTCTAGCACTGATTAGTACCACATGCTGTATAGCAACGCAGAATAGAACTGCCAAGTAACGGCTTGCTACAATACCCAGCAACATAAATCTAACCGGCCTGACCTGGAGCGCAGCAGAGACAAAGGAAAGAGCCCATGACTTCAAAAGGTTCCCAGTAAAGTCTCAGGTGACCAAAGGGTAAGAAGGATCCAAATCCCCTTCACCTTACAAAGACGGACACATACCTACACCCACGTATGTGGTTCCATGACAGGAAGACATGAGTAAAATCAGAAGACAGGTCAGGATCTGAAATTTCCCTAACCTGTCAGCACAGCAGGCATCACAACAGCACTTACACCACAAAATCACCACCCCCACCAAAACGTAGACGACTGATTTACTTTTCCTCACACAGAACTACAACACGAAAAAACTGCCACCAAACAATAGTATTTTATATTCATTGAGGTTATTGTGTTAATTTTCTCTAATTAACTGTTATTCCCCACAATTTCATTAAAAAAAAAAAAGAAAAAAAATAAACCCCCCACATTTTACCATCATTTTTCAGAGTCAGGTGGAGAGAAACACAAAAAGAAAGATGAGAAATCTTGAATGTTGAGGCAGCCCAGATGTTATTAAAAAGAACAAAAAAGTTGAAAATAAGGTTAGCAAAAGGTTCAGATAGAAATAAAATGCAAAAACTGTGCAAGTTTCTTTAGAGCCTGGATTAAAACACAGTTGTGCCTATGAGCTTCTCTTTTTATCTCTGACTTAGGAAGCCACTCAAATAGCTTCAAGCTGAAGGCAAGCAGCAGACAGGAGCTCTTCAGCCCTCTGCAGCCTCTTAGCGTCAGCTGTTTGCCGGATGGTAATCAGATAAAGAGCTAGAAGAAATACATGAAAAAGAAAAGAAACAATAGCATAGCATGAGTTTAGCCCTCCAACAACATCGTGCTGGAACCTTCTTTCAGAAAATGTATTAATTGCAGCATGTTCACCTAGGCTAAACTTTTCAGGGAACACAGTGAGTTATGCTAATTTTGTGTACTGCGGGCTCTCTTGTGCTGGCTGCTGTTGGAGCTCCTTATCACATGTATGAAAGTTACAATAATTAACTGGTAACAGCTTGGCTATGTTTTAAGGCGAATGCCACCCAAAACCTATCATACAATATTTCAAAAGCTAAACTGGCCTTTCTGTTTCAAAGCCATAAAAATTTGGGAAGGATCACTGAATGAGATTTCCCACAGCTGAAAATGCTTGCTGTCTCTGCCAGGCTGAGTTGTTCTTGACCTCAGTTTGTAGATCCAGTTTGAGAAAGACAAACTGTATTGATTGAGAATTCAGTGTATTTCTTGTGACACAGTTTTCTTGAGGAAGCAATTTGGCAGAGTTTTGTTGAAGGACAGAAAATATAAGATAGGATATTTACTAAATGCAACAGTGGAATGTAGAAGGAATTTGAAAGGGAGAGAAATAACTAGACTTTAATATTATAAAAAATTACAAATAATTCTAGGATTGGAGTTTACAGACTCATAAAAAGGCAGCATTCTTTTGCTTTGGACTAAGATCATTGTACAAGTCAGTGAACTGGTCTTTTTCTCCCCTAGACCATTTCTAACTCACACCCCTCAAAAAAAAAAATTCTTTGCCAAATGACTAATCGTAAGTAGTTATTTTATGCACACCTTTACTGAAAAAAAAAAAAAAAGAAAGACCAAATGGCACCTCTAAAGTGTGCTGGAAAACTTCATCAGTATAGTTGAGGTACCTGGGGAGATCTTAGTCTAAAGCCCACTAATATTAGTTGCAATTTTTCTGTTCGTTTAAAAGAAATTTGTATTGAGTTATCATACTGAAAAGAAATTTTTAAAAGAAGCAAAAGAAGAAACCAAACAGATATCTTTAGATAAATTACACAGATTGCTAGCATGGCTTCTCATTTCTTCTTGCAAGTTTAGTAATATACTTTGCAGAAACACATTGAGGAGTGTGGATGATGTCTGCCAAAATGCAATAGCCTATTTTGTGTACGTGTGCATACAATAAAAATTTGGTACATGTATGACCAAAACTAATGCCAGATACCATAGAAAGTGAACAGCACACATGTATCTATTCCCAGTAGTTTTAATAATTGGGAGCCAAATATGGTACTCCTCTTGCTCTTACCTAATTGTGTTAAAGAGCAGTGTTACTAGGAGAAAAGCAGTGAATACTGAGTAGAGCACAATAGAAGGAGATGGAAAATAGATACAAGAAGCTATGTCTCCAGGGGCAGTATTTTCTATTTGCTGGGCTACAGACTCACAGCTGATAATGCAAGTTGTAATTAATATAAAAGCAGGAGACAATATGGGGGAAGCTTGTACTAGCAGGGCCACAGGAGATCACTCCACTGCTCTCCACTGTTTCTCATTTACACACACAGCCTTCCCTAGAAAACACAATTTTACCAGTGGTTTTTCCCTTGAAAGTTAAAAAAAAAAATTGATTTAGCACCACCATTGAAATTATCTAAATCTAGAAAAGAGTAACAGAATGGACAAAAGGCATACAAAGCCAATCTGACGCATTACTCTTTTGTTGATGCTGAAAATCTGCTGGAAACTGTAAGGGATTTTAACCATTAAAGGATTTCTTGAACAGAGATGTTGTAACAGAGAAATTTGATACAGTAAAGCTTCTGATAAATTGCAGTTCTTACTTTGTATGTCCAAATATCTACTGGGCAAAGTCTGGCTAGCTTTTTGTGAGTGTATGTAGTCCTGCTACGTCTGATTCTGATCTCATACTGCTTTTTATGGTGATATTAAAGACTCAGTTAACCATAAGGAATCTGCTTCTTATTTATAACTGGGAAGTAAAATCAATCAGGCCAGCTGATACCCACGTGAGTAAGCTGAGCAGGATTTGACTCTCAGATTTTAAGTGAAGTTTCAAGTATACAACTCTGACAGGATCAGGCCCCAACATAATTTTATCAGATGAAATTAAAAAAATCATTAATCTTGAAAGAACAAACAAAACACAACTTGTTTTTATAAAAGAAATGACAATGGCTATAAAGCTTATTGTTTCTAAATGTGGTTGGACTCAAAGGTCTGGTAAATTAATTTTGCGAAAATAATTTCTGGTAAATTTGTCAGATTTAACAAAACTGAACTGAACTACTTGATACAGATGGCATTATCCCACCCAAACACAATCCAAATCCTGCTCACCTTGTTCTTCCAAGTAACATGTGTAAACACAGTGGAATGACTGACATGACTGATAGCCCAAAAATCTATATCTAGGCACAGCCATATATAAAAATACAATAGACTGTGCAGGACATGGAAATCTATCACATGCATGCACGTGTTTCTCTGTGTATCTGCGTCTAGGTTTTGTGTGTGTAAAGTTCAGGATGGTATCTTAGAGATCATGTCGAGTGCATTTAATAGTAAACTTACTATTCAAAGAAACTTTTAATAAGCAAATAAGATATGAAAAACTCTAATTTGACATAATATATATGTTTTCTAAAAAAAGACTACCCCTGTTATTGCTGAGGTTTATTTTCCTACAGATGCAGACTTAATATGATTACTTTTTTGTACTAAAATTACACAACTGAAACAAAAAACAAGGCACTGCAATCTATCAGACATTTTTGTATATATGTACAAGTTTTAATTTTTGTTCCTTGATTTTGCATTTGAGGAACTGTCAGGAGCAATTTTTGACCCTCCTAGAACATGGCAGCATTCTGTAAAGCTGTGTGCTTTGTGTTTTCTAATTAAGATTGAAATCAGACGTGTAATCCACCTCTCATCAAGGAACTGAGACTTGAAAAATCAGGGGGTTATTGGGTTTTTTTTAATTGTCCTTCTATGTCATTCTGTTTGGCTAAACTTCATCTAGACTGATAGAAAGCTCAAACCAAAAAGGGAACACAGTCATCAAACAGATAATGAAAAACATTATTGGTTCAGTTTGAGAGAACAGAGTTTAAAATTAAGACACTCAAATTTGAGCTGTGGACTCAAATTTGAGACTTCAGCTGTTGATGGAAGTGTACCTTGGCCCATCAAAAAGCAGGAATGCATAACACTATCTACAGTCTTGGAAAGTTCCTGATGCTCCTTGCCCCTTCAGAAAGCACAGGGCCTACTGCAATGTCTAAGTCTTAAGCCACATGGTAAGTTTGCTTTATTATTGCTGCAGTTAGCTACTTAGTTTTCCTTCTGACACACTACAGACAGAAAGGGCACCTTTGGGGTCTAATCTGGTGTTTCTCAAAACTCCCACTGAAGTCCACAAAAGTGTGGCACACCTGGAGACTCTAATATCAAGCCCCCAACTTACTTCTTCATTACTCAGTGAAACCTTACCTAAAGACTTCATTATATTACTGGAACAAAGATGTACTACACTATTTTTACTTTTTCTTATCTGCAAAATGCCAGGAATTTGCACAGACCATTCTTTGAGGAGAAATATTAAAGAAATGTTAAGTTGTCTGGATATCCAAAAGTACAAAATAAAGTATCTCCTCATGTGAGAGCTGAAAGGTTTAATATTCAGACTAATCTTTCTCTTCTACAGCAAAGATGCTAGATTTCTAACCTGTCAAGAGCCTTTTTTTTTAAAGAGATATATGTCTGTTTCTATCAATTTTAATTATATTTTAGGAATTATGATCCGTATATTATTATCTCTGAGCTACAAATTGACTAAAACATATAAACAAATATCAAAAAGACTGAGGCCCTGTTCCCACGAAAGCCAGTGGAAGGAGAGCCATAAATTTCTATGGGAGAATTACTCGGCTTCAAAATAGGTTTCTGCTAAAGGAACAATTGTATGACACCAGGTGAGGCCAGGTACAAAAGAAATGTAATTAAAGTACAAAATGTTATCATATGTTCAAAAAAAGTTTTAAAATCTCCAAATTTTATGAGTGTTATGTTTTTCAGATTTGAATAGCTTGAAATGAGAATAGAAAATCTGTCTACAGTCTCATCAGACATTTTAGGCTGAGCACAGAATTCAGGATAGGGCCCAGTACGTTTAGTGGAACAATAATAAATTGTCTGTGCTGGGAAACCGAACTTGAACTGCAGCTGCAAAGGGTTTTTTCCCTCTTTTCTTATCTTTTTTTTTTCCCTAACTAATCTGGTTCAGCCAGGGCATAGCTGTAATTACCTTCTTCCCATCTACAGCTAATACCTCAGAGCAATAAAAAAAAACAAGGGTGTTAAAAATTCAAACACTAATTATGGGCTGTTATATTTACTAAACACAGCAGACTAATAACAAAAGTTTCAGCTTCTTGTGGCCAGCACGGCACTATTTGATCTACCAAGTCCCTGGACCTTTTACTAACTATATTACATAACAGTTAATAGCGCACTAAAATAAAATTCAATAAACACATTTATTACCAAACATGTACAGCACAACCACTTACAGCTGTCTCCCTTTTCCAGCACAGGTGTATCTCTGAGGAGTTCATTCCTTTGTTGTTTTTGGGTTTGGTTTCCAATTAAGTTATATAAATTGCAGAGCAGTACATTTTGAAAGGGGAAGCATGCAATATTTGAGTACCCCATTTAAAGTCTTAAGGTAAATATTGGCTAATCCTACAATTCTTTCTGTTACTTTCCTTCATGCCTGTTTTAAGGTCTAGAAAAACAATAAAGCTGAGGGCTGCCTTAGTTCCTAATTCAGCTCTGCCACTGTCACTACTAACACTCCTCACATTCACGTTAAACACACACAGGGTAGCTTTCCACCACTTAATAACAATAGAGGGGTATGAATTTTTGGGGTGTCAAACAGCTGTCACAAACTGTCACCTCCACAAGAGAAACCTTGGCACACAACAAATTAACCTACACTTCTTTTGGGCTATCATTATTCATAGCCAATCAGTTGAAATGCTCCTAGTATTTCATGTGCAAATAAAACCATGAGGGGAAGACCCGTGGATCAGAATAGGGGGCCAACACATAAAACAGAGGAAACAACATGCTGTCTCTGTCCTTCTGAAGTGGCTCATCATCACCCCTGCACCAACTTTCACCAAATGAGATCTAGCCTAAGGCTATATATTAAATATGCATATCAAGGCAAATGAAAAAAAAAATAAACCTGGAGAGCCAAATTGGACAAATTTGCATGCTTGAAGTGCTATATTTTCAGGTAGATGCTCAGAAATGATACCTCATTTTTAATAGACTTGTATGTTTTTATTAGCCATTTTTTTAAGCTTTTCATTTTCTATGAATAAAAGCACATTTCTTTCTGCTGGAACCTTGCACAGTGCAAATATAAAACATGGTAGTTTGACCAAGCTATAAAAAGGTGTTAAAGTTTTGTCAGGAAAACAAGCTAATATACAAAAAAAAAAAAAATCCAATAAGGAGACACATTTCCCAAAACGCATGAATAAAATGTAACTATGTGATACAACTCTTCATTTCCCAGTTGGTGTTCTGGTTGCACAAATTATTGCTTCCTTTCAAAACAAATAGCAGGGGGCTAAAGTAAAAATGTTATAGCTCAAATCTCCAGGAAATAAAAGGCTTTAAATTATAATACCCAATGAAGTGGTAAACCCTAACGGGTGCAAGATAAATGGGTTGTCATATTTATTTGAGTTTGTTTTTGGGGCCACAAAAGCTAGAGGAGATCCTTCTTAGGGAAGATAATAGTTACCAAATTATCAAAATGCTAAACCCCTCCACTCCTGTCCTATCATTGTGTGTGAATTTAAATATTATAATGGAACACTGCAAATTGGCTTGAGCATTTGCCATCTGCCAGAACCCTAAACAGGCTAGTTTATCTAATCTCTTCAGTATAAACATAAGCATGCTCCATTTCTACACTTCCACTTGAAACACACTCTTGTAAAGAAACTGTACTGGAGAAACACGTTTTTGGTTTTTTGGTTTTTTTTTTTTTTTTTCCTGTTTCTCTAAATTTTACACAGTGACTCACTATCTTTCAGGTTGCCACTCATTTCAATTTCTTTTCTAGTACTCTCCCAGAATACTTATGCCCACGAATTTAGGGTTGTAAAATGCCATGAAACAAATATTTTTGAAATTGTGTCATGCCTCATGGAGTTTATTACCTACATGTGAGTTAGCTGATAAGCAGAGAAAGTTTAAGGAAGCTCTGCATACATTTTTTCTCTCAAAATAATAGATTTAAAATGTAAAACATAGCAGAAACCTTGTCATGCAATGTTTACTGAATACAAATGAGAAAATGAAAGCTAAGGCTTGGGTCCAAAAATATTTCCCGTAACTAAGCCATGCCAGAAGGGGGACATTTAGAAGAATTTATTATTATTTTATCTCCCAATTCAGCTTCAGTCCAGGTCTAATGTAATTACCAAATACACACAAAAACAACATGTTTTCAAAGGAAACAAAAGCTCCTAGAAAGCTCATTCTGCCTGGGCTTCCAGCTAGTCTTCTTAACACACTGGGAAATAAAGGCAGGCGCCTGTGCAGAAAGCATGGTTAACTTCACACCGGGTGTTAAATTAATATTTCAACTGCTAAAATATTAGACTCTATCATTTAGATTATTAGTTCAATTGAATCTGAAACTGTATAAACCCCTTTGCCCCCCAGGGATGCGTTCCTATAAATAAAGTGGAGTTCACACCCACTCTTTTTAACCAGAGCTATTCCTTCCCTTTTCTGCGGTACCAGCTGCAATCTTTCCCTTCACATCCCGAAGTCTCTCTGCATCTACATCTTTTGAAGGATCACAAGAGCCGCTCCAAAACCCGGAAAAACAAAGGCACTCTCCTCACCACACACACCAATGTTCAGTCCTACACACATTACACTAAATCACCAAGTCCTAAAGTGTTAAAAATCAACCGCTAACCTATGGTTACTCAATCATCATTCTCTCCAACTTTCTGTAATACATTGTTAATAATTGCTTCATCAAGGTTACTGTCTTTTATTATGAAGATGCTTCAGGCATTTGGCAATAAGTCCATATTCTGACAATAAGTTGCTATAAAGCAAAAGCATTGGAAACTCTAATGTGCTAACCCCTTTTTTTAATGCAGTGTAGTATTGCCAATAATTCTCATCACTTGTCATCCCCACGAGAGGGAAGGGGGGAGCAAATCAGCAAACTTTCTTCCTAACTTTCTTGTTTCCTTACATTGATGCATCGATTACAAAGTTGGCAAAGAGCAGGAGAAAGCACCGATCCCTACATCAAACCGACAGTTTTCTAGCTCTCCAAGCCGCCCAGACCAGGAAACTTTACAAACCATTGCAAACTCGACGCTTTACAGATGAAAACTGAAGGAACCTTTTGCATTTCTACAACTTTACAAAGCTAGAGGGAAGGAAGTGTGAAGATGGCATTCGAGCTTGCAAGAGGTTAAGGTAGTAATAATAGTAATAGACAACAGCAGCAAAGCAAGGAAATGGGGAAGAGATCCTCTAAGCAGCTTAAAGATTTTAAAAGTGTCATAAATAAAACAGAAGGACTTACATGATCAGCTAAATTTGTGGAAGATCCTGAGAGTTCTTCATGGTCTGATTTGGAGCTGCCATCCCTTTCATCAATAACGAGGTCTATTGGCATTTTTCCTTTCAAACAACTAATGTACCGATGGCAGAAGTTATCACACAATTCATGAACCTAAAAAGAATAACAGAATGAAAAATGGCAAAATATCATATTTCAACTTTCTTTTCTTTTTCTTTTTTTTTTTTTTTTTTTTTTTTGTAGCAAGAACAACCCTCTGATCTACTCCACAAGTAACTCTAATTAAGGGGGACAATAGTTGAAGGCAAGGAAACAATAGAGAAATTGTTGCAGCACATATTATTCTCTAGAGACTTGCTGCAGCAACAAGTTAGAGAGAGAGAGATAGTGGGCTCGGACTTGTGTGCTGAACAAAATCGGATTTGGTGATAACATCGCAACACTGGGAGCTGGACCCAGGTGGTATCTCCGAAGCATACACAACCCAGACAGGTACAACTAGTCACTCGGGACAGGATCAGTTTAAACCTGAAAAAAAAGGTCTAAATGGCCGGGAGCAGTAAAACGAAGCTACTTGCTGAGGTTGTGGGAAGAGCCATTCTCATCCCAGGGCACAGCCCCTGCCCACGCCTCGCAGGGGCCCCTGCCTCTTCCAAACATTTAGTGCTTGCTTGGGGTTAATGTGCCTGCCAGAGCTGGAGAGGGGAACGGGTGCTTTCATGTCTTTTTGTTAAACACAATAATTCCGAGTGGGAAAAAGAGCTTCTACTGAGAAAAGCGGTAGGAAGAATGAAAGGGGTTTAATATTTAATATTAGTAAATATTGAAATTACACACACACACACAGAGGAAAAAAAAACGGTCTGGGCATGTCTGTCGGGTGTCACATGCTCTGATGGCACAGGTTACAGTGTCACACTGCATTACCCNTGCCCCCCGCCCACCTCCGTGGCTCTTACCTTTTCTAATTCCAAAAGATGAAACCTTAGTACTTGTATTGCTTGGATCATCTGCAAGAAAGTTTTGAGCAAGGGATTACGTGGGAGACAGGAGCACGGGGGCTGGGCAGAGCCGGGAGCCCGAGTGGGAAAGGGGGAGAAGGCGATTGTCAGGGCGCGCGGTCATTATCCAGGATTTTAGCTCATTGGTCACGCTTCAACAGTTTTGATCAACTTTAACCTAAACACTTGATTTTTATCATATTTATTCCAGGAGCGGTGATTAGTGCTTTATTACCGCGATCTTGGAGAAAACCTCTTCCTCTCCTTCTCGTTCCCTTCTCAGCACCCCGGCCCTCATCCCTGAGGGTCCGCAGAGAAGTCAAACACACGCTCCCACCCCCCACCCCCGCCCGCAGGAGAAAGGGGGGGGGTGACTGTGCGTTTGAATAGTTTGGCATCTTCTTTACAAGCGGATTTAGGCACTTTGAATATTGAAATCGTTCACATTAGCAAAAGAATTACATTAGAAATCTCCAGCTCTCTTTTCTTAAGCAGTTACTTCCTTCACTTTAGCTTCCCGTGGCTTTCAAACTCAGCTTTGCAATGCATCTGGGCTTGAGACTTTGCTCTGACTGGCTCTAAGAGTAAAGCTCTTTGAAGCCCCTTGACGGCAACTTGCCGACCGACCGGCGCCCCGCTCCCATGCCGGCGCAGCCCGGTGCCTGGACCGGCAGCCGCTGCCCCGCCGCACCGCTCGGCCCGGTCCCGGAGCGGAGGAGGGCGCTTGCCGGCAGCTGGTGGAGGGGTCGGGAAGGGCGAGAGGGGACTGAGGTGGAAGGGGAAGCAGGCCTTACCAAATTGTCCAACTCTGGATTTGAAGAAAAAAGTGGTTTTTCGGCGCGGACCTGCAAGAAGAAGGAAAAGCGGCGTGAACAACAGCTTCTGTCTTTAGTCCCGTAACCGGATCGTCCGAAGGGAGAAAATCCCTTTGACAAAACCGGCCGGTTCCAAAATCGGGCTGAGCGCCCTGGGCCACCGAGCTATGCAGAGAAGCCCGCTCCGCTCCTGCCGGCCTGGCACTGAGCCGGCCGCCGGACCCACGGGAGCCTTCTCCTTTGGGTCCCCTGCCTGCCTCCCCCTCCCTCTGCCTCCAAAACTCGGCCACAGCTACCTTTCCCTATCACTAATGCAGGAGGGCAAGGGCCGGGAGCCCCAGCCCGGCAGCGTGGAGGGACTGCCGGCCGAGGGGGGGGTCAGGGCCAGCCGGGCCACCAGGGCGCACCCCCGCCCCGACGGAGAGGGGGCGCCGGGGGCGGGGGGGGAAGGGAGGCCAGCACCCGGCTGTGCGGGTCAAGGCGCTGAGGAGGCGGCGGGAGAGCTGGTGAGGGTCGGGGGCGTGGGGGAGAGGTGCCGGACCTGTTTAGCGAAGACGGCGATGTCCTCGTTGAAGGAGTCGGAGGAGCAGACGTCCCCGCCGGCCACGCCGGGCTCCCGGGGCGTGCAGGTCGCCAGCTCGCACTTCTCAAAGACCAGAGCTAAGAGGGGGAACAACGGGTGCCTACCGGGCAGTGGCACACAAAGAGAGGGGAGGGGGTGGGGGAGAGGGGGAAAGAAGAGCTGTAATCAACAAGTTTGGTTTGTGGTTTTGGGGGTTTTTTTGTTTGTTTGGTTTTTGGGGTTTTTTTTTTGGTGGGTTTTTTTTTTTTTTTTTTTTTTGGGTGGACACACAGACACGGACACACTGGCACAGCCATACTCTGCAATCTCGCAGTAATGCTCCGGGCAGAGCAGTGGAGAAACACATTTTGAAATAAAAATGCTGGGTTTCGTAGTGAGTTGGCTGTTGTTGGTTTTTCCTTTTTTTTTGTTGTTGTTGTTTTTTTTTTTTTTTTTTTAATTTTGAAACTGCAATGCCCGAACCACATCCCCGGTGCAGTCCTCACCGACGAGGACAAAAGTGACCTCTCTAAACGCACAAGGCACCGAACGTGCTCAGCAGCAGCTCAACTGAGAATGTTACACTTTTGCCACAGCTTTAAATACCTCAAAACCTGGAAGATCCCATCCCTACCCTCCAGCTATGACCTAAAACGAGAGCACAGCTAGGCAAACTGCAAACTACTTAATACGTAATTTTATTTTTCAAGGGGCCTGCTAGCAAAAATGTGGTGAAGTTTCCTGGCTTAGGAAGCACACCCAAGTAAAATACCATCTGTCCAGATAAGTGAGCTGGGGAGGGGGTGGAGGAAGGGAGCACTTCGCGAAATATTTTCCCATAGTTGGTGTAGTCAGAAAAAAAAAAATTATCTGCGTGCTAAGTAGTAAGCATGCATTTGTTTCTTTTCCCCTTTGGTGTCTGATCAAGGCCCCACACTCTGTCATAGATGTTACTAGCTCTCCTTTTAGGATCAGTTAGTATTTTTTTCCAAAAGGCACTGAAGGGAATCGGTGTCATTCCCTCCAAGCAAAGCCCTGGTGCAGGCTTGAGTTTTGCTGGGTATGGGTTTCTTTTTCCTCATGTTCTTTCTTTCTTAAATAGAAAATTCAGCTCATTCCCTCCAGTGTATTTATGTCTTCTGTCTCTGGGAAGAGCTGTTTACAAGAAGTGAATCCCTTTTATTCTTACTACCTTCTGCGATGTGAATAGCTCTTTATTTACAAAGTTGGAAGAGTGGTATTATGGCACAGAGGAGAACCCCAGAACAACACTTCTCCAACTAAAATCCAGAGCAATGAGAGAGTCTGTAACTCCTAAGTGGGGCCTTTCCAAGAAAGAAAAAAAACCCCACGGGTAAGAAAAGTCCCCCCCCCCCGACCCCCCCCAAAAAACCCACACACACAAAAGAGAAAAAAAACGAGGAAATAAAGAAAAATGGAAGGATAAGGCAACACTACCTCTCTCCAACCCAGCCTTTCTCCCCAAGAGGTCTGTCTTCCAACACCCGTTTCCCGTGGGTGCTGGCACCTCAGCTGAGTGAGGCTGGCATCGCCCTCGTCCCGGGATCGCCCTCGTCCCGAAATCGCCCTCGTCCCGTAATCGCCGGCCACGGCAGTGCCACCGCGCGGGTCTCCCTCCAAAGCGGGCAGCTGGAGGCTTCCCTGCCGCCGCCTTCCCCTCGGACCCTTCGGGCTCCCCCCGCCNCTGCCCGCCCGCCCCTCTCCTGCCCCGGCCGATCCGCGGGCACCAGCGCTGCGGAGCCGGGCCCTGGCGCCGGGCGGCCCGGCGGCACCTACCCGTAGATCGCATCCTTGTCCCGCTTCAGAGCGTCGTTGACAGCGGAGCCCATGCTGGCCGGCATGACATTGGGGTGCGGGGCGTGGGCGCCGTAGTGTTGTCCGGCGTGGAGCGGCGGCCCATGGTTGAGGTGGTGCACCGGCGGGATCGGCCGGGGGGCGTGGGGGTCCCCGTACATGGACGCCGGCACCCCTACTCCGTCCATCCCGCCGTAGTGGGGCAGCTCATCGTACTGTCAAAAGACGGGCCGGAAGAGAAGAAAGAAAAAGAAAGAGGAGAAGAGAGGGGGGAATAAAAAAACAAACAAACAACAACAAAAGTCAGAAGGAGAGTAAAGCGCCCGGACAGACACAAACAGAGCAAAACAAAACAAGAACAGCCACAACAGAGAGAGAAATGCTCAAAATGAAATCAGCTGGGACTGGGAGCAGGAGCTGAAAGGGCTGAGGGAGGAGTGGGGGTGCGAGGAGAGGTAAAAGGGGAAAGTGTGTATGTCTGTCTGCATGTGTGGGGGAAGATGGTCCTCTTCAGCACGGGCAGGAGAAACCCTAACAAGGAAACGGGGATGAAAAGGAAGGAAACGGAGGAGAGAAACTAGAGTTACTCTGCATTAGAAAAGAAGAAAAAAAAATAAACAAGCAGAATCAAAAGCAACTAGATAAATAAATCAACACTGGAAAGCAGAGAGGAAAGGTAGGGTGCATCGGGAGGAGGGGGGGAGATAAAGGAGGAAATAATCTGAAAGTTACCAGAAACATTATTTAGTAGCAATTCCCCTTGTCCTTGTCAAAGCCAGAGGGAAAAAAAAAAAAAAAAAGAAGCAGCTATATGTGTATACATATATATACATTCGTATATACACACACACACATATGCATTTCTTAGTCTTTGCTAGGCAGCAGCAGTAGCGGCGGCAGCAGCAGCAGCAAGCTTTCCCCTGTGAAACCCGTGCTACTGAGCAGGCAGAGAGCAGAGAAATCGCGCTGCTGGGGAAAAAGCTAGAGAGGAAAAAAGCGTGGAACAATTGCAGAGAGACACACAGAGAGAGACACTCATGCACACACACAAAAAGCCAGTGAATAATTTTTGCTGCTATTTTTTAATAGTGGCCGCCATCATCATCAGCAACAGAGGAGAGCAAATCGGACAGGCCCCTCTTAAGAGAGGATTTATATATAGGTAAGTGTTGGAGATTTAAACCTACCCTTTGCGCCATCAGTCTGCGCTCCAATAAACTCCTGGATGTGTCGTATATTTAATATCCCAGTCCAGCAAAGAAAGTGATTTAGAGTGAAGAAGATTCCTTTTTTTTTTTTGCAACCCACTTATAGACTTCTCCTATCCTCCAATATGGGTAAATAATAATAATAACAACAACAATAAGAACAATAATATATAAAAAACAGTCAAGAACCACGATGAGTTTCTGTGTTTTCTTCTTTTTTTCTGTCTCTTTCTCTTTCCTTTTTCTCTCTCTCTTTTTCCTTTTTTTCTTTCGCTGCGCAAGAAAAAAAAAAAAAAAATTGTCAAGCCCCCAAACTGAAGGTTACGATCGGCCCGTCAGCAACCCACATGTAACCAAACTGTCGTGTCTCATGGCTTTTTGCCACTCCAGCTGTCAATCAAAGCCAGGGAATGTCAAGGTAGTGAATGAATGATGGTTGATGATGATGAAGAAGAGAGGAGGAATCTTTTTAACCCCGGTTTCTTCTTCCAGTAACTCCGTGCTCGGGTTTTGCCTTTTAGGATCTCTTATAGGGTTGTTGGTTTTGGTTTTGGTTTTTGTTTTTTTTTTTAAGTACTGTGAAGGGGGGGTGGGGAAAGATGCGAAGAAAAATTGAATAGTTTGCAAAGCCCGGACTTCCCCCTCTCTCCTTTTTTTTTTTTTTTTTTCCTCCCGGCAGGTATTTTGTCTCCCTCTCTCCCTCGCTCCCTGGGATGAGTGAGTGTCAGTAAGTGTTGGCAGGTTGGCTGCCGGCTGCCTTATAGAAGAGGCTCAGTTTTGCGGCGCTGATCGGCGGGAGAATGAAGTGACGGAACCCGGAAGTAGTGGTGGCCATAGCCAGTCCTGCAGCGCGGCGGCGGCGGCGGCGGGGAGCGGCGGCGGGGAGCGGCGGCGGCGGGGAGC